>PVIJ01003338.1:62868-137777 GCA_004024925.1 Scalopus aquaticus | reverse complement strand
AAAAAAAAAAAAAAAAAAAAAAAAAAAAGAAAGAAAGAAACACATATATTTTGTATATCCCTGCCAATTAAAAGGGCAACTAGTTTCAAATCACCACAGACGTGCAGGCTGTACTTGTTATGCTCAATGGAATTCAGTAGCTGCTTTAAGTTACCGTATGTCTCTTTCATGTGGAGAGCATGCTGTACTGGAAAAGATGGAAGACAGTTTCCATTGTGCAAAAGCACAGCCTTAAGACTCAGTTTCAAAGAGTCTAGAAATAGTCTCCATTTTTGTGTGTCATGAGTGATTTCTAAGGCATTCATGAGGCCCTCAATATCGGAACAGAATACCAGAGTACTTTCCTTCTGAAGAAAGGTTCCAACTGCTGGTGGCGCTTTCGATATAAAGAAATTGTGACATCTTCGAGAAGATTCCATTGTTGGAGTCTTGATCCTAGCAATTCTGCCTTGTTCTTGGATAAGTCCAAATCATGAACCAGGTCATTTAGTTCTTCCTGTGTTTGTCTGTGGGGGGCTGATGATGCACCACAGTGAAAATGTGGATCACTGCATGCTGATGGAACAGGAGAAGAACAGGTCGGCTCACCCTTGTCCTCATCAGATGAATCAAGAGAATATTCTGCTGGAGGTTCTGGAATAGGAAGTCCCTCACCATGTGGACTGGTCTCAATGCAGACGCAATGTTTGGGTAGACTCTTCTCAACTTCTTTTGCTTTAGTATTCCGCCGGAAAGAGGAGGAGCCAAGCAGAAGGAACAGTCTTTTATGTGGTTGCTTGGCTCTCTCCACACCATGGGGACTGCAAACGGCATTGATGGTCTTTTGCCATTGAACCACTGGGAAAGCTGTGTTGAACATGTAGCACAGCATCTACGCGAGGCCCAAGGCTTGTCTTGGTCACCAACCTTGCATCCAAAGTAAAGATGATATGCCTTCTTCATTTGAGAAGTGATACTTTTCTTCTGGTTGGCAAATATCATTTCCCCACAAATAGAACGGAAATTGCCCACGTTATTAATGCACTTTTGAGGCACGACTGTTCTGTATTGTACCTAAATGGATAAAATAATAACAGTTCTATGGAACAGTAGCTTAAACTGTCTCACACAAAGTCTGAAATATTTTCAATGCTCAACCTTTCCGACAGGCTTTATAGTGCACTGCTGACATCAGCTTACTTCAGCAGCCACCTGGCAGTAGTATTGCATTGCATCAGAAAATGATCCAATCAACTCTGGTTGATGTGTGCATGATAGTATGATGAAATGTGATGCAATATTACAGCATTCTAGGCTGATTTAGGATGTTGTTGCAGTCCTACTGGATAAATTTACCTGGTGAAACATATACAATGAATTACATGAAATACCTTCAAAACGAGAGCTAATGAAAAATTTTCAGTTATATTCATGTTCAGCACACCAAGATACTGCAGATTAGGGCCTTTTTAAATAGGTAATGATCTCAGTGTTGACCAGTATAAGCCTAAAGTCCGCCCTTGAAATTGACAGTGGTGTAAACTACCCAATGCCTTCGGAAGGCAGCTGTTCAAACAGCTATAAATCTACCTGATTTTACTGTTCATGCTAAAGTTCATCATGGAAGACTTTGTTAAACACCTTACTGAACTGCAATATATTTTGTCCTGTGGCATCTCCCTGATGCCACACTAGTAAATATATCAGAAAATGAATATTAATTTGGCAGAGACCTTCATAAAATCTCAGGTTGATAACTTTTTCTGGTAGTCCACGAAAAAAAGTTGGTGATGACTGATAGCAGAATCCCTTGGGTCATGCTACTTATTAGCAAGTGATGTATTCATCAGTGAAATGGTATTTCTGCACCTGCTAACATGTCATTTTTTTTTAATATATATTTTTATTGTTATTTATGTCTTTTACATTTTGTATTCCCCTTGGGTAGCCCACCACCAATTCACCCATGATCCATCTCCATGGTCCCTTGTGTTCTTTTCTATTCAATTTTGTGCCCTTTTCCTTCCCTCCCCCGCCTCCCCCTCCTCCCCCCCACGCTGATTGTCTCTCTCCTATTTGGTTTCCCTATAGTCCTGTTATAAGTGAAACCATTCGATATTTTTCTCTTTCTTTCTGGCTTATTTCACTGAGTATGATCCCCTCTAATTCCATCCATGCTGCTGCAAATTGCACTAACATGTCATTCTTGATGTCCTAGTTCTTTCTGAGATAAAGTAAATCATTTACGCAGTTTTTTTGTTCTAAAAAAACGTGTACAAAGTCTTTAGTCTTGGGGCCTCCCCAGTGGCGCAGCGGTTAAGCGCTGCGCTGTGGAGCTGTCGGCAGCGGCGACATGAGTTCGACGCCCAGCCAGGGAGAATCCCACATGGTGCGGCACACCTCTCCTGCCTCACCCGCTGCTCCCCTCAGCAGTGTATTTCTGATCTGCCTGTTCTGCTCCCCGCTCTGTCTCTGGTGAACCCTCTCGCTGCCCCACGCCTCTGGCCTGTACCCCAGCTTGTAGGTATATATAAAAAAAAAATAAATCTTTAAAAAAAAAGAAAGTCTTTAGCCTTGTGAACACATGATGTAATCACACATTTCCCATGCCCGAAATTCTATCTTCAGCTATGACAAACTCTTTTGCAGTCATTAAATCCAAGAGCATATGGTCTTTGGGTTGATCTCAATTAAAAATGATGTCACTGGGCCTCCCCGGTGGCGCAGCGGTTAAGCGCTGCGCTGTGGAGCTGTCGGCAGCAGCGACGCTAGTTCGACGCCCGGCCGGGGAGAGTCCCACATGGTGCGGCCGACCTCTCCAGCCTCACCCGCTGCTCCCCTCAGCAGTGTATTTCTGATCTGCCTGCTCTGCTCCCCGCTCTGTCTCTGGTGAACCCTCTCCCCGCCCCGCACCTCTGGTCTGTATCCCAACTTGTATGTATAAATAAATAAATCTTTAAAAAAAAAAAATGATGTCACTAACAACAAAATATATGTTAAATCAAAGAGCAAAGGAAGAGTAACTTACCTGATTGGTGAGTCTGAAATAGGGAAAAGAATCCGGATATTTCTACTTATTATCCTCCCCTCTAAGCGTCAACATGCATGCAGATAGACACTCAAACATTCTCTGCATGCAAGTGAAGAGTGGTGAGCCACAGCTACCTGTTTCTCGGTAGTCTACCTAGTCCTGAAGTTTAAAATCAATTCTAGGGGTTAGTTTTACAGATTAATCCAAGAAGCCCCCTTGTTACTGGATATAAATCGGTCTCTAGTATAATCAGTAATAAAGGCAGGTAGGGATATTCTAATCCTCAAATGTCTACTCTTTTGTCATATCCTGACTGGTTTAGGATCCCAGGTATGAAACAGAAGTGCTAGCTTTTTTGTTTTTTTGTGGAATTTTTAGATTTATTTATTTATGCATACAA
Organism: Scalopus aquaticus; assembly: GCA_004024925.1. Lineage (NCBI taxonomy): Eukaryota > Metazoa > Chordata > Mammalia > Eulipotyphla > Talpidae > Scalopus > Scalopus aquaticus. The sequence continues at coordinate 134,367 of PVIJ01003338.1, read as the reverse complement.
GAATTGGGGTTAGGCCAGAGGTGTGAGGGGTGAGAGGATTCACCAGAGACAGAATGGGGAGCAGAACAGGTGGATCTACAGAAATACACTGCTGCGGGGAGCAGCAGCTAAGACAGGAAAGGCCTGCCACTATGTGGGTTAGCTCCCTAGCCAGGGATCAAATTCATGTCGTAGTAGCTGGCAATAACTTGATAGCATTGTGTCCTTAACCCCTGAGCCACCAGGGAGGCCCAGAAGTGCTAGTTTTTGAATCCTCTAATACCTATAACAAAACATTTGGATAGGAATTCCCCAACCATGGATGCCTAGTAAAGGATTCCTATACTTGGGGAAAAAAATGGTTCTTTTCTATCAATCTGGCTAGAAATAGCGAAGAGTAAATGTAGCCTTGACTCAAACATGACAGTGGATCCACAGGTGTGAGTTTCCAGGTGTGAGTCAATTATGCTACCCCAGTAGGTTCTCTTTCTTCTCATTCTTTATATCAACTGTTTTCATAATTCCATGAAATATTGTGTCTGTGTTGCTTTATGAGCTTATGTGTATACTTACACATATGCTTATATATAGAGATATACAAAGAGGTAAAACTATACACATTCATCATATACATTATATATATAGGCATTTGATGCACTTTCTATTTACATACAAGAACTTAGCAAAATATTAAGCCATACCAAGTCATACTGTATAAGGGGAAAAAATCCCCAAATTTATGGGCACGCGCACACGCACACGCACACGCACGCGCGCGCACACACACACTCAACTCCTGATGTGGTGATTTGCCAATTTTATATAGAATTTACATAAATAACAAAAGAGATAATAAATGTGAGTGCTCTCTGTAAATAAACACTAAACACATTAATTATTATTATGGCAAATTTACCATTACACTAGACACCCACCTATTTTTCAGACATTTCTGTCAAGCATTCCCTAAATGTGTCTAGATATAACTAGCTAAAAACCAAAATAACTAAGGGTGGCGGAATATGATAAAATCTTGGTACGAATATTAAAATGAATATAAGTAAATGCATCAGACCAACGATTACATAATGCAGGATTCCACCATCTCAAATACTATCAACACTAAAAAAATGGATGCTAGTAGTTATTAAGTCTGAGTTTACAGGACTGGAACAGAAAAAAAAGAAAGTTAATTCAAAATTAATAAAATCAGGCCTCCCTGGTGTGCAAAGGTTTAAGTCACAGTCTATGAAGCTATCCGCAGCCACTGCAGCACAAGTTCAATCCCCGGCCAGGGAGATTACCACATGGTGCAGCAGACCTCTCCTGCCTTGACCACTGTTCCCCTCAGCAGTTCACTTCAGTTGATCTGCCTGTTCTGCTCCCCACTCTGTCTCTGGTGAATCCTCTCACCACCCCACACCTCTGACCTACACCCCAGTTCTTGTATGCATAAATAAATAAATCTTTTTAAAAATAAAAATAAAATCAGATGGGCCAGTGAGAATTCTAATCCTGATTGAAAACTCAGCCTTGACATTAAGTGATATATTTATTATCTTCCAGGCCACTGTAGATTCTCCTTCTTTCATCTTGACCTTCAGCCATTTCTTTGCTCTTTAGCACTTTGCAGAAGGAATTCCAGAAAGCTTCTGAATACAAGTTAATATAAGTCTTTCCTTCTACAATCAGAATTACACTTTTAAATGCAGATGATATGGTAACACACTCACACTTAAAAGGTACACAATTGATATTGCAGCCTCCGTGAACAAAGTGGTGTTACCTTGGTGAGGAGTGGAGATGGTCCATGTTCTGGAGGAGGGGGGATAGTGAAAGAGGAATATATATTTAAGAAAACAGATTTACTAACGATGAGAAGATGAAATCCAAAAGGACTGGCTGAAGAGCTACTTGTATGCCATACTCACAGCAGCATCATTCGCAACAGTCAAAAGATGGAAGCAACCCAAGAATTCATCAACAGAAGACTGGACAAACAAAATGTAGTACATGCACACTACAGAACATTATTCAGCCTGCAAAAGGAAGGAAATTCTGACACATGCTACAATATGGATTAACCTTAAGGACATTACTCTGAATTGAGTCAGTTACAAAATAACAAATATGATTCCACTGGTATGAGGTACCTAAGTAGTCAAATCCATAGAGATAGAAAGTAGAATGATGGTTGCCAGGAGGTGGGGGTAGGGGGACTACTGTTTAAAGAGTACAGAGTTTGTTTTGCAAGATAAAAAAAAGTCTGGATATGAGTGGTGTGGTGGTTGCACAGCAATGTCAATGTACTGAATACACTGAACTGAACATCTAAAAATGGCCTCAAAGGATAATTTCACATTATGTGTATTTTACAATTTAAATTTTTTTAACCAAATTTAAAAAATCATCTAGGTTTGAGGATAAAAACAAGGGAAGCAACTTGTCTACTTATTTTTTTTTTTAGAATAGGCAGAGTTTCACTACAAAATTGAGGGGAAGGTACAGAGATTTGTCGTATTCCCCTACCCTGACACATGCATAGCGGCCCCCAATTATCAACATCCCCCGCCAGAGTAATGCATTTGTTTCAACCACTGATGCATCATGATCACCAATAATTTACATTATGGTACACAACTGTGGCATTCATTCTCCAGATTTGGAGAGACAATTTTTTTAATTACTCATGTATATTAATTATTCATGATAATGCCAACGCATGAGAACCCAAAATCCAAACAGTCTATTAAATGGTAATTAAAGTGACAGAAATATTTGCTACTCAAAGTGTAATATGAAAAGCAACAGTAGCAGTAGCATGTGAGAGTCTGTTAGAAATGCAGAATCTCAGGTCTATCTGAGACATACAGAATCAGAATCTGCATTTATTGAGAGTCCCAAGTAACTGAAGCAGTTTTGTATCGTAAACTATTCAGAACTGCAAAATGAGCAAAAAACAATAATGCCTGATCAGTAGTCATGAGTTGTCAGTATGTCATTAAAGCTGCATTATTGTGAGTTGAGAAAAAGAGCCATGTTTTAATATTCTTAATGTTCTTAAAAATTATTAAAAACAAGTCCATTTATTGCCTTGAATATAGAAAAAGCTTAAGCCACGTTTGATTTAATGTGTCAATGACAGCATTCTTTGAAGGCTCCATATAGTCTAACAGTCGCTTTCATGGATGTGAAATAATAAGAAACAAAGAACAAAGTACAAAGCTCTCCTTGAATGGCTGATGGTAGATTTCATACGTTTTCCAAGAATTATTCATCATTACAGCAGAACTAATGCACAGTATAACAATAGATTTGCTGAGGAAAGTACTGACCCTCATAAATGCTGAAGAACAATAAAATTATGGTCACTGGTAATGTGAGAAAAATCACTAATACCCACAGCCAACTGGATTCCCTTAATGAGATTAAGCTGATATATAAAAAGGGCTGAAAAGAAATTCCAAAATGTTCACTGAACACGAGGAAAAAATTGACAAATATAAATATTCCAAATACTAAAATATATTTTATTTTAAAAAAAGAACGAGAGAAAAAAAATTCCTTGTTTTATTTTAAAAAGCCTTTTCCTTGGGATGCTTTTATCAGATTTATTCTAGTGTGTTTTTGCCATTGCATTTGCATCAGCAAAAATACCGAATTTCTTTTTTTTTTTTTTTAGATTTTTTAGTTATACATACAAGCTGGGGTACAGACCAGAGGTGTGGGGCGGCGAGAGGGTTCACCAGAGACAGAGCAGGGAGCAGAATAGGCAGATCAGAAATATACTGCTGAGAGGAGCAGCAGGTGAGGCAGGAGAGGTCTGCCGCACCATGTGGGATTCTCCCCTGCCAGGGCGTCGAACTCGCATCGCTGCTGCCGACAGCTCCACAGCGCAGCGCTTAACCGCTGCGCCACCAGGGAGGCCCCCCAAAAAAAACCCGAATTTCTAATAGGAAGATATAACTTAATAAATAAAGCAGAGATGACAAGGAAGGAGGGGGTGCAGGGGCATAACTGGACTTAAGAGTCTATCTCTTACACCAGTGCATTCATTCATGCTTGAGAACATTTTTCCACTTAATGATATTCTCTAGCAGTTATTGGGATCTCTGCCTGCTTTCATTTTCTGTTCCTCTGACAAATTTCCACTTGCTCTGGCTTTTGCAACAGTAAAAAAAGAAAAAAAAAGTGAGTCAACAAAACCAAGTATTATTTCAAACTGAAAATCAATCTAAGGTTTTGGCTTGTGCTTGAAATAGATACTAATTTTAAGCAACAACTGAGAGGAACCCCTGGAGGTTTATATAAGCTCATCAGTAGCAAGATCATTTTTAAATAACTTTAAATGTTTTCCAAAACAAGACAGACTCCTTAAACTAACAAACTTACTGGGATATTCCTCATGCCCACCTATGTGCATGCTATACCCAAATAAGAACAGAGCTAGAAATAAAAACTCACTCCAGAACAATATTAAAGTGAGCTGTTTGGCTCTTACTTTTCTGTATTGAAATGACTGCAGTACCTTAGAACTTGGTCTGCAGATGAGATCTTCAAGGATAAACTTAATACTCATAAACATCTTATTCTCATCTCACCAGTCTTAAGGAACAGTTAATATTTTGTTGAATAAAAGGTATAATAAATAAGGGGAGGTTTAAGATTCAAGAAGCCACCCTCATGCTATGATAAACATCTGCAGGCTTCAGCAACTGGCAGTTGAAGAAATTTGAATAGTAAATGGTTTCATCTCAGAAGAGAGCTATACTGAACCTTTGTCACTGGTGGACATGCAGGGTGTATAAAGCTGACACTCCATGACTATCTGAGAGTGGTGGTTGGGGCTGCCTCTAAATGCCTGTCTGCAGTCCTTAAGAAATGGTGAAGTCCCAAGAGGTGAGAGGGGTTTCAACCATGCACCATCATGGCCTGAACTGATTACACCTTATAAGGGAACCTGCTTTACGGTCCCCAGCAACTCAAGGAAAAGTCATAGACTCCACACCCACATCCCATCAAGAGAAGAACTGGGGCCTCCCTGGTGGCGCAGCAGGTAGAGCACAGCGCTGTGGAGCTGTCGGCATCTGCGGCACGAGTTCGATGCCCGGCGAGGGAGATTCCCACATGGTGCAGCAGACCTCTCCTGCCTTGCCCACTGCTCCCCTCAGCAGTGTATTTCAATCTGCCTGTTCTGCTCCCAACTGTCTCTGGTGAGCCCTCTCACCACCCCACACCTCTAGCCTGCACCCAGCTTGTATACAAAAATAAATCTTTAACAAAAAAAAGATAGAGGAACTGGACCCAGAGAGTTAAAAGATTCATTTCAAAAATCCATGTCATCATATACATGAATATCAAACTTGATTTCTCTCCAATGAACTCAATTTTGTCCAATTACATGAAAATAAGATTCTATAAACCATACTATAGTTTCCTTAAAGAAAGCTGTTTGCCTCAAATAGTCTTGAATACCTAAACTTAAACACCCTCCAAAATGCAAAACAAAGGCAACAGAAGGGTTCACCTAAAGTCCCCACTGACCAGTAAGAACACTTGCAAAGACAGAGAATCATAGGAAAATGAAGAGCACATTTCAAGAATACTAGCCTTTTCTCTGAACAGAGACAACTACTTACTTCAACAAATTCCGGGGGTTTTTAGAAGACAGTGTCAGTTTTATTGCTCTTTGAAATGCTGTGCAAAGCACAGAACTTTACAATTTGCACATAAGCAATTTCCATCTTTAAGTTTAAATACATTCATGTGGCGAGAAAAAGTACATGCATATGAACATATAGATTTTTTTAATCATCATCATTTACAATAGACATTTCTTTATACAAAAATCTTAACATTTTTCTTTAAAAAATTAGTGGCTGATAAGAACCCTCTGAGACTGCAGAAAATCCAGCTTTCCATTTAAGCAGCCTTTCATTGAGAAACGTGAGTGATGGCAGACGAAGGCCTCTTAAGAATAGACTCAACAGAAAATGACAGCGGTTCATTCACCGAGAGTTTTGTTCCAACTTGTTTGGCTACAAAAAGGTCTTTTGAGCATCTATCTATTGTAAATGTGTACTTCTGGTTCTCCTTGACTAAACACTCTCTGTGTTTCTTAGGGACCTCTTCAAAGGCCTCTTTGACAAATGGTGTTTTCAACTCAGGACCTGATTTGTCATTAAGAGTTTGCTGGAATAATGAGTGGAATGGATTATGCTTAAGTGGCAGAGGGTGCCTGGTGCTTTCTTTGCTGATCTTGGTTAAGACGTGCCCTTGAGCTGCCACAGAGTCCGTGTCAACAACTGGAGAGAAATTCCGTTGGGGTGGGGAGAATGCAGACCTCTCAGGCATGGCCTGGTGACCCTGGAGGTCATTTCTCAAGATCTGGGCCTCGGGAGTGTGAGGCAGCACCAAAGAGCCTTCCAGTTTTGGTGACATCATGTCGTGTTCTGCACCAAGTCCATCCTGAGCTCGTACTCCTTTCAAGTCCCAGCTGGCCCCAGGTTTCAGGGCTTGAACTGAGGTGGTGGCATTTAGCAGGCATTGTTGGTAGAGGAGAGTGTCACTAATGGGACCACACTTGGGCCAAACTAAAAATCTCGAGGGCAAAGGATACTGTCTGTAAGTCGTGGCTACACTGACATTGGAAGAAATGAGTTCCATATTCCCAGACCCTGAATACTGCATGGTCAGATCAAGGCAGGTGGGCAAAAAATTGCAGAAGTCTTTGCTTGGTGGTTCCACTGGGGTGGAACTGTAGGTGCTTTTATAGGAGCTGTATTCAGGTCCATGCACCACACGATTGGGCAGGAATAAGGCGGCAGCTTGGGAAGCTTCCAGCATTTCCCTCTCTTTATATTCTCTCTCCAGCATAATGTTCTCCAACTCTTTATCAGCAAAGGCACGCCTTTTCCTCATCCGGTCACTTACTGGGGGAGGTAGAGGTAAACTCCCTCCCACATAAGTGTCTGCTGGAATAGGGCGGTAGCCTAAAATAAGCAAGCATTGCACATGAAAGTCATTAACATCTAGGGAAGAAAAATGTGGAAATCCAGGAGGCAGCAGAGACACTACAGATCAGCAGAACAATTATTTACGGTTCTAGAGCACTGTTATTTTTGTACAGAAAACAAAAGTATAGATAGGGTCCATTTTAAATAGTTCCCTTTGGAGGGAAGGATATTCACATTGCAACTTTTCATTCTTGTTTTTGTTATATTTATTTGTTAACTTTAACACACATACTCTACTGGCTAAAACTTTAATATTCTTCCCATGCTCCTATACCGTGAGACACAAGGCTGTACAACTTGCTTCAATCAATGCTTTATTGCTCTCCATGTCATCTTTTTCCATTATTAAAAATTATATCTATACCTAGAGCTGATGTCACTTTTATTTTCTAGGGATGGCTCATTATGTACACAGTTACAGCTGTGGAATAATCCAAGGAGAACTAGGAAAAAAGAGAGAGTTAAAGCAGATTAGTGAGGAGAAAAAGAGAAAAGATTTAAGAAAATGGAGAAGCATAGAAAATTGAAAGGAGCTATTAACCAGTCAAATGGACTCTACAAAGAACAACTTAACCAAGCCCTTAGCCTGACTACCAATACAAACAAAAGTAGGAGGAAGAAGTAGGAGATTCCCTACTAAATTGAAAATAACTGGTCTAAAACAAGGCCAAACACCAAAGTGGTTGAACAAGTAATTACTAAAACATAGATTAAGTCATTGTACATTTTATGAATAGGGACAAAGTAAAAGGCAAAACTTAAAGTAATATAAATCGAATTCCTGGTAGCATAAATACATTGAGTATTTCATCATTCCTAAGCACTCACCACTATCAAATCTGTTTGACAGATCCATTGTGATGTTTGCATTTACATAGTGACAAACCCATAATACTCATTTGCAAATAAAATAAAATTTAAAAATTAATGTTTTCATTTCTATGGTAACTTTTTGTCAGGAAGTTATTTACTTGAATTTACTATTCCATTTAGTCTTCCCACTTCTCAAGTTGCTTTGGCACAATTTCAATTTATCATTGTGGTTCCCACTGTTATAAATCTGTTTACCCAGTTTGTAACCAAATTCATTTTTAATGCATGAGAAACCATTCTGAGGTCATAAGTACACAGACAGGGTAATCATGAACAAACTCAAATCTGTCCAGAACCAACTCAATTCACGAGTCACACAAGGAAAAAAAGCTGAATTCAAATGTCTTTTTTGAAATCTACTTTTCAATCTGAATTTTATAAAGTGGCACTGATTACAGCAAATATAAACTTCCTTTTCTCTAAATGGTGAAAGGCAATCAATATATTATTTACCAATAAACTCCATACCCAAAGAGAGATGCTTTTAGAAATCAGTAATATTTTAAGAAAAGTTAATGTATTTCCAGGCTTTAGAGAAAGTGAGAACATAGCATTAGACTTGACACTGTTCAAGTTCAACCACCATTTCTAAATCTTTCCAGATTCTACAGTCTAAACTGTCAAAAAATAGTAAAATGAAGTGTGAAGTAACAGAAAGTATCTAATAATACAGGATGGAAAACAAGACAAAGAAAAAAAGTGGAATTAGAAGTTGGATCATCTAGGCTAGCATTCTTTATCAGTGTCCTCATTTCACTTAATCTATTTAGCTCTGGCTTTGCTAGAGTCACCCCAACTGTCTCCCCGGGCCAGAAGTAGAGTTACATTAAAATTTTTATTATGGGGCCTCCCTGGTGGCTCAGCGGTTAAGAGCTGGGCTGTGGAGCTGTCAGCAGCAGCGATGCGAGTTCGACGCCCAGCCAGGGAGATTCCCACATGGTGCGGCAGACCTCTCCTGCCTCGCCCGCTGCTCCCCTCAGCAGTGTATTTCTGATCTGCCTGTTCTGCTCCCCACTCTGTCTCTGGTGAAGCCTCTCACCACTCCACACCTCTGGCCTGTACCCCAGCTGTATGTACAAATAAATAAATCTTTAAAAAAAAATTTTTTTATTATTCTTCCTTTCCTTCCAGGACATCTGCTCTGGGGTCACTTAGCAGTTTTTGTACATCCCTCACTCAGGGGTAAATTTCATATGCACTCCACATTAACCCATTACCTATGAAGCAGACCACAGAGTTATCAGTGAAAAAAACCCCAGGTGGTAAGTGAGAGTCATTTTCCCAAGTCTTTATTTCCTACCCAAGGCAAAAAAAAATCTAATAAAAAGTACATTCCCCTCAAATTACTCCTTCACAGGTTAATAAAAATGCCATGTGCCTGAATGATGAGAATCACTCAGAACTTGGTTTAAAAGACTAAAGAATAACTTCTGTTGCTTTACCTTCTAGAATGCTTTTGGCCAGCAAACTGGGTGCCCTGACTTGCCTCTGATAGACAGCTTTGCGCTCGAAATTATTCTGTTTCCCAGAAAGCCCCTTCTTGTCCTGTAAACAGAGATAACATAATCAATAGTGCCCTGAAAACCTGAAAGAGAAGGGAGAAGGAAGGGGTACTGGTATCTTCCCCCAGTCTAAATATATTTTTACATCTCCTGAAACATGAATCCAACAAAATTAGTATCAGCACCCTTGTATTCCAGGGTAGACTAGAAGCTCTATTCAAAGTCACCAACTGGAGATTAGGGCTCTGCTTTCTGTGGGATTTTTCTCTGCTTTGCTAGTCACCCCAGGCTCTTCCCTTACCAGGAGGAGAATACATACAGTCAAGAAAATGGGAGCCTGGCCCTGAAAGACAGCTGCGGAGGGTCGGTCCCTTGTCCTCATCAGGGCACAAACACATAGGGTGTGCCACTGGGCACTCTAAGGGGCTGGTTTCTTCCCTCAGTAGGGAGGGTTGGGCATGTTTCAGAGGGGTGAGGGAAAGCTATGAAGGTCCCAATCTATTAGAGTCTCCCGGGTCTAGCTGAAAACTCTAGATTGTTCACTGCGCGACGGGGGGGTACGTGAAGGTGAACGTGTACAAACACAAATTCTCTGGAAGTTACTGGAGTCAGAGCAACAGGACCCCTCGCCAGCTGGTCAATGGGATTCTGGACCCTGCAATCCCTGCAGCCCACCAAGCAGGCTGCAGAGAACCCGAGGGCCTGCGGTTAAAAAAAAAAAAAAAAAAAAAAAACCACGCTGGACAAAGAAGAAGGCTGAAACCAGGTCCCAGCCCACGGCCAGAGCCACCTAGGTATCCGGGGAGCATTCTGAAACCCTCCGAAGTTTTACACATCAGGGAAAAGGCTTCCAGTATGTATGCTGAACCACCCTCCCACGCCAGAGCCTGCAAGAGGAACCCCCCAACTCCACTCCCCCGGAAGCCTCTCCCGAAATCTCCGTGTACCTGGGGACTTGAAAACATAACATCCAAGGTCCAAAAAGAGCCTCTCTCCCTTTAAGAAAACCGCCGCTCTCCTCACAGCAGGAGAGGAGACTGCCCCCCCCCTTCTGGCTTTTGGGGTCTGAAGCTTCTCGCTGCTTGACCTTGCAGGGAGGACATGCCACTCAGGCCTCATCTGCACAATAGGCAGCACGTGCTCCCAGCTTTATGGCCCGCAACACGCAGGCACGTGTGCGCGCTCCGTGCCCCGCGCAGCTTGGCCGCCGCTGGCGCAGCAGCACAGCGCGGAGCCGGGCTATGGACGCGGCGCACGGGCTCAGGTCAAGGCGTCTTCCTTCTCCCCCCAGCCACCAAAATAAAATACTATTTTAATAAAAATAAACTGCCTTTCCCATAAAGTTCCGAATGGGCCAAACCACTTTCTGCCCACACTTTAATACAAACTTTTTTCCTCCCCAGCAATACCCACAGCTTCTTCCCTCGCAACCCCAAAACCAGCGTGGGGCAAGGAAAGTCCTCACCACCTTTCAGAGGACCTGCCAAGCGCCGCGAAGCCCTGGGTCTCAGCTTAAGGGGAGAAGCCACGTCCCCTCTGCCCCCTACCCCACCACCGACCATCTCGCGGCCCAGGACGCCCCGTGGGGTGCGCCCCGGGCCGCGCGGCTACGCACCTCGGTGGCCTGCTGTCTCCGGAGCGCCACCTGGGCTGCCATGACGCGCTGCCGCTCCACCACCAGCAGGCAATTGGCGCACTGGCAGTCGCGCCAGCGACAGAAGCGCTTGTGGCCCTTGAGGCAGGACACCACGCCGTGGTTGCGGCAGCGCGCGCACTTGGGCGTGCGGCTCAGCTTGCGTGGCTCCGCGTCGCCGCCCGCGTTGGCGCAGCGCTCTGGGGGCCCGGCCGCGGCGGACGAGGCCTGCGACACCGGAAGCGGCCTCGACTTCAGTCCCCCTCGCTGCCCCGGCCGACCCGGCACCCCCGGGGACTGGCCCGTCTCCTCGCCTTCGCCCTCGTCCTCCGCTTCGTCGTCAACCTCGTCTTCGTCCTCGTCGTCCTCGCCGTCCCCGTCGACCGGCGGCGGGCTGGACCCCGGAGGCGTTGGCGGAGGGACCCCGCGGTCGTCCTCCTCCAGCTCTAGGCTCTCCACGTCGATCTCCCAGTCCCCGGCCGCCAGACCCGCCTGCCGGTCGGCCATGGCGCAGAGCCTCGCTCGGACCAACGTTCAGTTTCCTGCGCTCTGAGGAGACACGAAAAGTTCCAAAGACCCACCAGCTGCCATCAGGCTTGCCCCCCAAGCCTTGGGCCCAGAGTTCCTGGTTTGCCCACCTCCAGCACCTTGTGGAACCCTGTTCCCTACATGTCCTTCACATCCAGGCCTCACGTCCCTTTCTGCTCTTTTAGGGCCCCAGGATACCTAACCCAACACGGTTTTTATTAAATTGTAAGTGTTCTGTGAGCACCTGACCTTTAACCACAGCCCTCTCTGGTTTACATACGTTTTCAGGACAGATCCCTGGGTGATACACTGATCATATTCACAAAAGTTTTGTATCTAAACAGGTTGCCCTAGGCCACTTGTCAGGCTTCCCCATATCCAACCACTATGACCGCGATGAATATGAAAAATGCAAGTTACTTCCTTTTGACCATAAAGGAGCCTTGAGACTCAGAGAAGTGCCACCCCGCACCCCCACCCCATTTCTCTCATCTGCCAAGCAAGCACCTCATTATACTTAGGTCTTCTCAGCATCACCATCCCGCCCTCAACTAATCAAGTAAAAGTCAAAGTTGCTCTGCTGTCAGAAGCGTCCTGTAGGAACACTGGGCACAGAGCTGCAGATGCTTGTCCAGCATCAACGTCAACAGTCCTTGAGCCAAGCAGGGCTGGGCCACACGTGTTCTATATACAGAAGGTATGGTTTGCATCTTTAAGGCAAGGCATCCAAGTAAAACAAAAGATAAAGAAAGGTGATTCACCCTTTGCCCTCCCTGACACCCGGAGCGACATCACAGCACTCACCAAGCGACTGAGGCCCCCGCTAGTAGCCGAGGCAAGATTTCCAGCCTTGTACTGCAAGCTGTGCTTGAAAACAGAAGTCGGGGGTCGCCACACCCTGCCACGAAATAGGGGCTGACAGCTGAAGGCCCGGAGCCCACCGGATGGAGCTTGGGGGAATAGAGGGCTGGAGAAGTCAAGTTCTCTGTTGCCTCGTTAAGCACATCTCCGACTCTATAAAATTATGATCTGTCTTTGGCAGCCCCGGACACTTCACCTCCCCGAAGCTGCTTTCGGCTTCTTCTAACCCAGGCTGGGCAAGTAGGTTGGGCCGCCCAGGCCTGGTTCAGATCGCGGGCTCCAGGGCCGGCCGGCGCACGCAGCTGCGTGCCGCGCAGCGCCCCTCGCTGCAGTTGCCAGCCGCCGCTCCCTTTCCTAGTATTATCCGCTCAGGCCCCCGAGATCCGCGTCCGCTGATTGGCCGGTTGTCAGTCGGTGTGTATGCTGATTGGCCGAGACGCATCGGCTCGGCTCATTCCGCCTCCTCGCTGCAGCCGCGCTCCTCCCCGCCGCGCTCAGCCAGAACCCTCCAGCGCGGCCTTCGCTGTAGCCGGGGCGCTTGTCCTGCAGCTAACCCGGGTGTGAGAGTGAAGTCATTTATCTTGCGTCTAGCAAACAAGCACAAGACATACTCTTATGAGACGCGTTGTCCGTAAAAGAGGATAACAGGCGACAAGGTAGAGATCAGAAAGGCTAATGTTGGTCATGACGCTATGAACACCAGTTTTTCTGCGACTCAATCGTTAACCCAAAGTTGGGCGCCTTTAATCGGATGCACGGCAGGATCCTACTCTCTCCTGCAAGACTAAATCAGTGGTTACCTTGCACCACAAAGCCGGGTTAGCGGACGAACGACCTATAAATAGTCTTGTGGCTAGAAACGCTCATCTTCGAAGTGCAAAGTAGTTCCTCGTTAACCTTCACCCTGCTGGTGAGGCTGGCAGGTCGCCAAATTACCTACATCACCTACGTTTTTCTGCTGTGTGAATTATTATTACATTGATTTGAGGGAGGACGGAAATACGTGCCATTAAGAGATTTAAGTACAGTATATTCACTCTAAGCATATTTTTAAACGAAGCTCTTTTAAAATACAGGTGGCTTTTTAAATATGTATGAATGTATTTGTAAAGAAAAAACTTTCTACCGTCTTCCTCAAAAATTACTTCCATAAACGTCTAATAACAGTCAGTTGTCCAATATATTGAAAGAAGGAATTAGTCTTCTAATTCAACGCCGCATTCTGTTTCACGAACTAAATTTAAAACGACTTAGACGCTTTTCTTTAAATAATCAGTGCCTCTCAGGATAGGATTAGGAGACAGATTATGAAATTAGGTGCCATTGTCCGTGCAGAGAGAAGGCACTCAATAAATATTTGTAAAAGGAAAGAATTGCAGGACTGATTCTAAAGTTATTTCTCCTGAAGCCCACCAGAAAGTTAGAGGTTAGCCAAGCTCAGATAGATGGGAACAAAACTGAGGAATTACTGTGAAACAAATGCGATCAGTTGGACACTCAAGTGTTTTCAAGCGTTTAGCGATGGGGGGAAATTCTTTCCTGATCAGCAGGCACTTGAATTTCCCTTTAAGCGGGTGCTGCTTATGAGAGCCGCTTGCGATGGCTAGTGAAGGAAGAAAAGAAACAGTCCTGCTTAATCTCTCTGAGTATCTCAGAGGGTGACTTTGGGGCTGTATGCGCTCAGACATAGTACAAGGGTCACGGAGACCATCCGTGCCTCTCTTCTGGCACCACCTAGTAACACAAGTGAGTTTTACATTTTGCGTAGTTTCTTCTACTCATCAAAGCTCATTTATTCCGTACGTTACAGTTTTTTTGAGTTCTTGACCAAAGTAGGGGGGGAAATGTGTGATTTTCTTCATTTTTTCCAGTGACGAGACTAGAATGTCCCAGAGGTTCAGAGAGGAGCCCCTGGGCCAAGCAGTGGTCTGGGCAGGGCAATGAACGAGAAAGCACCGTAGTCCTAGGGCCTCCGCTCTGCAGACACGGAAACTTCGCGGAGCCCTTCCCTACAAGAAAAATGCGCAATGGGATCGCGGGGTTTTTTTGTTATTGTTTTTCTTTTAATGTTATTCCTAAGACTCCCTTCTGGTTTAAGTATCTGGAGGTGTGAATAGCTCTCCTGTAACAGGACATAGTACATTTCTATCAGCTCGTTTTTTGTGTGGTGTTTGGGGGTCTTAATTGTTTTTTTTGGTGTTTTGTTTTGTTTTTTTGTCTACCCCTAATTACATTTGTCTTTGCATTCAGGTATTTCAGTGCTTCTGTCCTGCGACCTGCAAACAAACATAACCCCTCCTACCCTACCCCCCCCACCATATGTGCAAGCGTTTGGCAGGACTTTTATTATTTATTGCTGGGAGAGGGGGGTTAGCACATAAAATCATTAGTCCTTCACCAGTTACTCTGAACATTAAGAAACAAAATCAAGAAAGTAGACTGGCCAGTTTGGGGTAACTAGATCGAGAGAAAGGTGGATTGGGAGATTACAGGAGGAGGGGAAAGGGGCATGTGTTCGTGGCTGTTTCCTAAACAGAAAATAAACGAGATGGGCAGCCCTTGAACTAGTTCGGATTTTAAAAACGGCTATGTATGGTGGAACCCAGTGAGATTTGCGTACAGTAAACCAGAAGGTCTGAAACCAGCACAGTAAATAGGACTGGGGTGGATCAGACTCCTGGGTCCCCCAGAATGGGAGTGGGGAAGGAGCGTTGCGACAGAGAACTTGGGTCAGAGCCGGCGGGCCTCCCCCAGCTCTGTATCCAGTCCAACAAGGGAAAAGCAACACCAGCTTATTTCCTGGAGGGATTGCACCCCAGGGGTCCAGCTGGGTGGGTCCAGCACCATTCCCTCCCAGCACTCTCCCTCCACCCCTAGCGAAAACCTACTCTATTGCCCCAAGGCTTCTTCCAGATTCCCTGCTCCCATCTCCATTTGCCCCCCCTCCTGCCCTACCCACCCAGCGCCCCATCAGCCACACGTGAGTGCCTACTGTACCCCAAGTACAGAGCAGAGGCCGAACCATAAACGCGATCCAGTTGAATTACATTCCATTTCCTGGCCCTGAACGCCCCCAGAGAATCATGAACCTACCAATCTGGGGAGATGAAGTGGTGGGGGAGGGGTGGCCCAGAGGGAGATATTTCACTTTGGAAAGAGCTTCAGAAATCTGAGGAACTCCAAAAATGAATGCGAAATTGCTTGCGTAAAGGGAGGGGGGTTGGGAGGAGCGAATATGTGGTTGCACAAATTGATTAGTAAACTATTCCGAGGTAATAGGACTCAGAGCACCTGTGCTTGAGGCTGGTTGTTCCACCTAACCTTATCAATTATTTTTCTGCTCCTCAGTTACCTTATCTACAAAATGGGAAGAATGCCCTTCCTAGCCCAGATCATTGTGAAGACTCCCCAATAATGAGGAGAGTCTTCACATAGTAGGAGCTCAATAAACGTTGGTTTAATCCAGAGACAGCAGCCCACGCAGTCCCAGGAGGATCTGCGGCGTGCCTTGCAAGCTTGACTGAAAGGCAACGGCTCAAGGAATCCAGCTCTTCTTCCCCAGTCCCTCTCTTGAAAGGAGTTAGGCCGTGACTGAGGAGCTGTTAGGTGAGGAAACGGAAGTTCTTTTGGCGTGTAACCGACACCAAATTATAATGTGCAATTCGGAGTCCCTCTTGTAAATTACAAACCCTGGGGCCGCGGTTGACTCAAACTGCGGGGTTTGGTATGGGCAACCCTCGCAATTTGCTACACTTCCGGGCTGGTTGTCTGACACCGGGAACCCCCTTTGCTCTATGTTTCTCACTCCCTTTGCCCAAAATCTCTTACTCTGCACAGCCGGGTTCCCGGGCTGCTCTGACCCACCCTGTGCGAAGATCCCTTTAGCGAGTCAAGCAAGAGAATCTGAATAACAACAACGACCAAAAAAAAGGGGGAGGAGCAGAGAGGGAGGGCTTTTCCCTCTTGGTTGTGGCTTTCTTATTTTCTCCAAATATCCCTCCAAAAAAAAAAAAAAGGAGCTTGTTTCAAATTGGTTCGGGTTCACCCATCTAATTCTTTGCTGTGAATAGAAACTGATTCGCTCCCGCGCCACGCAGCAGAAGCTGCTCCTACCCGCGTGACCGCGCCGGATGGAATTCGATTTGTGGGCACTTAGCTTCTCCAGCCTGGCTCATCCACCTCCCGCGGGATTTGTTGGGACCCAGGCCCCCCTCTCCCCCCACCCCCCAGCCCCAGCCCGAGGCGCGGGCGTTGAGCCGGCCCTAGCCGATACCCGTCCCCTCCTCCGCAAATTGAGCTTAGAGGCCGACCCCAGGGGTTTCGGAGCAGACAGGTGGGGCTTAAAAGCCGGATCTACAGCTCCAAGCCTGAAGGACAGTGAAGTCGATCATTAACTTCTCTCTGCACCTCATTTTTCTCACCTGCAAAATGGAGTTAACTTTAAATGAGATGACGCCTGTAGGCCCGCTGGCACCGTAACCCATCCTACCGAATAGTATTTGTGAGTTACTTATATTAGCTTTGTTGTTATTTTAACTCAACGAACTGGCTTGCAGAGAGCCCGAAGCTGTGGAAAATTCGAGGCCCGATTTCCACCTGAAAACGCCTGACGTTTCCAAGTCTTCGAAATGAGGCTGGGGCCCGTAGGAGCCTTCCGTTTCAATACCACCCAGAGTCACCTAGCTAAGTCAACCTGCCTGGAGCGCCTGTGTTGGTGAATGATTTTTGGAATCTTCTGGGCGTCGCTGAAGTTCTTTGCTGTGGCTTGTTCTGGCTCTGGTTTCTCCAGAGACGACCTCGAATCCGTTTCTCGCGGAAAGCTACTCTTAACATTGTATCCTCTCACAACTTTGACCGGTTGTGGACGCGGCGAAATAAATAATCCCAGATGGAATTGCGGAGATACGATTTCCCAATTTGCTTTGCGTAATCAAATATACGACCTGTCACAAGCAAGGGGGTTGTGGGGAGGCGGAGAGCTTGCGGGAGATAACTGATCTCCAAGAGGCTGTTAGAATTTTCCCTTCCTTGCTCTGTGTGTCCAGAGAACGCTGAACTAAAGGACAAAGCTTGTCTTTTTTCCTCCTCCAAGGGAAGCAGGGTTTAAATCACAGGCACTTAAAACCCAAAAGGATGCGCTTAGTCCACGCCCCTCGTTTTGCAAGTGGAGCGGGAAACTGAGGCTTAGCGAAATTCACAGGACTTGCTGGGAGAGGCATAGCTAAATATTAGCTGTTCAGAACCAAAGGGGTCACAGTCATTTTTCAGCCGGCTCAATGCCTTCATACAAAGTTTTCAATGTGCCTTTTGCAGTGGGATATGAAGCCAGATGCCCAAGAACTGCTAAGCAATCATGCAGCACTGGGTATTCCTGAAGAATCTGCCAACCTACCTTCCCCAACCTGGGGGCAACTTCCACCCTCCATACTGGGAAACCTGGCTCAATTCATCTGAGGGTCAAGTAGCAGCCAGGAGATGAGGTAATGCAGACCTTGACTTCTCAATACCCTTCCAATAAGTCATCAGGGGAGGCAGAGATTTAGGGCTGGTTTAGGGGGCGCTGGCTTACCACGTCCTTGCTCTGGAAGGCGTCCATCAGAGGGCATGTGGCTTGTTGCCCCATCAGGAGGCGTGCACACTTTGGGCTCAGCTCTAAGCTCCTGCAGCCCCGAGAGGGCCTCATGACTAGCTGAAACCCTTTAACCCTGAAAACTTTCCACTCCCACTTTAAATCCATACTAATGAGCTGTTATTTCTAGATTTTTAACCAGGCTCAAATCACTGTCCATATTTTCCCAACAATCCCACTACAAGGTAGAGAGAAATCAAGAGAGGGAGAATGAAGTGTTCATGTGGTGGACATTGTGACGAAAATGCCATTTCATCCAAATAGTGTAGGAGCCTGTTGAGCAAATCTTCTCCTTCCTGGGTCTCAATGATTCCCATGTTCTCTCTCAAACATTAAAATCTATCACAAATTTTAATTCCTGTTTGACGGACTTATGGCTCAAGTAACAAGATCAAGGACATGAACAAAATTCAAGAAGGATAAGAAAGGGAGGAAGGAAGAAAAAAAATTTAAACTTTGGTCTGATTTTGACATTTTGGTGACATTGCTCACCCCATCATACTTCCATGATTGATTCTGTTTAGGCCAAAATGTAAAAAAAAAATCAAAAACCTCTCAGATGAAGATGGGAATATGGAATAGTTTCCATAAAAGATGCAATTTCTTAGAGTCCAGACCCAGTGAGGGTGACATTTGTCATTCAGGTGACAAAGAAGGTTCTCACAAATCACAAATATTCCATAATCTTGTGGCTTCAAGATTAGGTCCATTCTGGCTTAATCTTAAGCAAAAATTAACCAGGCCATTTCTGTCCCATATGATGTGTTCCCTCTGGGGACAGATTTTGGACTTTGTGGGGGGCCTTTGGAGCTCTAAAGAGTCTCTCCAACAAGTGTATTGCTTGAAGGAAGGATTCCTCCCCATTTCTGCCAGAAGCACTCCATACTCTAGCTATACCTTAGCCTTGGAGTGACTTGCACCTAAGAGGTAACTGCTCCACAATGTTTGCTCTGATAGATTGGAGTGGGGAGGGAATGGATAAGAAGAAAAGATCTGACTCTTGACTCTGCCTTTGCTTTAATATAAACAGCAAAAAACTGTCCACATATCCAAACTGAAGGTGTCTCTCAACTAGTTGGCAGAAACACAGACATCACTGCAAAGTACTTGACCTGCCTAAGACAGGGTTCTGGGATTCTCTTAGCTATGAAATTAGTAGTGGGGGAGGAAAGCTCTCTGGGTGGGGGAAGGTTCTTTCCTGTGCTGTTACTGGTTTTGCCAACTAAAGTAATCCTAGACCTTGGGCACTTTACTCACCATCATTCTTTTAGTAAAAGGCAAAAGGTTTATGCGATCTGAAGAAAGACCAGAGTATTCACCGTCATTCTTTACGTCTTCAACTGGCAGCTCTGCAAAATGTAGTTTAGTTAAACCAAATCATCTATTTCTCATATTTTTTAAATGCTTCTAGATGAGTGAAAAAATCGAAAAGTCCCCGGAGAAAGGTTCCTCTGGGATGTTTGTGGGGAGGAGAGAGGGAACTGAAGTCCAGCTCCATTGTGTGCCTCTGGTAAGCGCTATGTATACTTTAAGAACCTGGAGAACTGCAAAGGGGAGTGGGGGGGAAACGTTTCTTTGAAAACGCTGTCCCAGAGAGCAGGCGGTGTTTTAAAGGAGGGAGGTGAGCAGTTCGAAAGGGGCGGGCAAGGAAAAGACGTCCCTTGCTTCACACTGATTTAACTGGGAGGGAGCGCGGTGCAAGAAACTCCCGTCCCTTCCTCCCCGCCACCAAGCCCCCTGGCCCTCCACCCCTGCCTCTTCTTTCGGAAAATTTATTGGCGAGGTGAAGCCAGGCTAACAAAATTGCAACCCCGGAGCTTCGAAGCCCCACAAGAATGCTTTGATCCTACCCTGGTGTCTCGCAGTCCCCAACCGATTGCTTTGCCAACCGCCGGGGACCCCACCGGGCGGGATCACTACTCCAGTGTCCACAGATTCCGGGAAACCAGAGGTGGGTGCGTCTTCCCTGCGGCCACAGACCGCACGGGGGCGCTATGGGGAGGCTGCACTGCTCGGTCCCCGCTGCACACCCTGCGGCCGGGGTCCCGCGGCATCGGGAATCGGAAGAACGTCCGCGTACTTGAGGAGTGAAATCCTCGTACCCTCCCGCCCTCTTTTCTGGAGGAGTTGGAGTTCAGAAGAGAACAGTGAACGGTTTGGAAGTTTGGAAGGTCATTATTGACCCTTCCTGCCTTTAAGCGTCTACTCCGAAGAATGGGTCGGGGCCCTTCTTGAGTTGGTTCTTGGGGTGATTTGGCCAGGAAGCGAAGGGGAAGAAGGAATCACAATTACTGCGGTCCCACCGTTGATCGGATTTTCTTCCAGATGCTTCTAATTGGCGTTAGACTCTTCACAGCTCTTGGTTTTACCGTTAAAGCTGGTTCCTAGAGGTGGTGCTGTTCGGGCCACGGGAGTAGGACAAAAGAGCCCAGATCTAAATTCAAAGTCATCCATTCCAACAAGCTTCCCTCCGGGACTTAGCTAGAGCCGTCCAGAAGAAAAAGGACCCGGGTCCCCACTGGTTCTGCAGGAAACCAACCCCAGACCCTCCCAAGCCTCAGGGGTTTTCTGTCAGAAGAAGACAATCTGATTTCCCAGAAATGGACAAATTCAGCTGGCTCATTTTTCAGAAATACACCCGTTCCATTCCATCTCCTTTCCTTAGACCTTTTCTCCACACATAATTTCCACTCTGCCTCAATTTTGCTCATCTCTCCATGCAGAAACTGCCCCGAGGAGTAGCTTTGAAGAGTTCCCATAGATTTATTTCTGTATCTGTATGGAAGCCCTGAGAAGAAAATATTATTCTCACTTTGAAAAGGAGGGATGCAGAAAGGTAATAAAATCTTGCTAAATAAACCGTTTCATCCAAATGTTTGTCATTCTCTTCCAAAGAAACTTTCTGTTGGTGGGTATTGAACTCTTGTTACGGTTGGCTAAGCCTGGTTTCCAGCTGAATGTATGTGCTAAGCTGCTTTCTTTCCCTTTCTTTTACTTATACTTTTAATATGTAGTTTTTAAGCAATATACAAAAGTGAGCTGAATAGTATATCCATTATTATAATCTAATAGTGTAATATGCATTTGGAAATTGATATCTATATATCCACCTGTCAGTTTTAACAGTTGTCATAGGCATTCTTTGTGGCCCTCGCAGCTCAGGAGAATGCTGTAGAAAGTCCAGTGGGCTTTAAAGTCCACTTCAGTTAAAGCTGCAGCTGAATTGGTGGTGGTCCCCAGGGAAACCAGAGGTTACAGGTTCCCTACTCCACCCAAGGAAGGGTGGAGCTGAGAAGGGAAGAGAAGATGCTAGAGAGGGCTGAGAAGGAAGGAAGAAGGATGGAGAGCCAGAAGGAGACCTGGAGGAGCACATGGAGCAGAAAGACATGTTGAAGCAGCTGCACTTGCTTTTTGGTCCTGGACTGGTTGAAACAGACGTGGGTGAGAGACCCGTGGGGAGGTTAACAACAGCAGGGCAGTGTTGATCTTGATTTTAATTTTGCTCTTTTCCTCCCAGACTTATCTGGCTGTTTCTGCCCCTTCCCTATAGGTCCCCACCAGGAGGTGCCTTAGACTTGTGGCGGGTTTTAGGCCTCAGAGGACCTGTTTGGGCCAACCCTGTTTGGCTGGGCATTTATCCACGAGGGAATAGCTAGCTTCTGATGCTTGATTTGGAAACTTTATTCCTTCCCTTTTCTGTATTGAACACTAATTAAAGTTCCTTTCCATTGATAGTCTTATGCACTAGAGTGTGTTTCGTCTTGATGCAGCAGATGCCAGAACCTATTTAGAATGGGCATGTTTGGAGGTTCTGGGGTGCCCCTCTCCCTGTCCTGTAACAGTAAGATTTCATTATGCCAATCGGAAGAAATTTCCTGGACCTCAGGTATGCTACTTTCTAGAATTCATAACCTTGGATAAACCATTCCAGCAAAATACTCATTACTCAAGCACCAGGCTTAATACTAATGGATTGGGGAAGTGAATGATGGGTTTAAATTCTAGAGTCTAGAACTTGAATTACAGGTAGCCTGCTTTTCTAACTAACTTGGAGGATATCCCCTAAGTCCAGGTAACTAATTACTCCCTCAAAGGGTTTAGGGTTGTTACACTAGAAAGGCCTAGAATTAGTTCCTTTAGCAAATAGCTTACCTCAGCCATGGTTTAAAATTATGACCATATTGGACTTCTCTCCACTGAGAACTTTACTCTTGCCCAGGAGTCAGAACAGGTGTGAGCCAAGCCTAAGACCTCTTTGCCTGTATCACATTTATATTAACAGGCAATTTCCCAGGGACTCGGGGAACAAGGCTTTTGTTGTTGTTGTTTGATTTTGTTTTCTATAGTTTTTCTCTATCCCAGTTTGCTCAGTGCATGCAGACATCTGTGCATTTAACTCTCATCTCTTTACGAGTAACACTGTCAGTAGACTTGGCTTATCTTTTCCAAAAGAACTAGGTCTGGCCTCAGCACACATCCACTAAACAAAATCACATAATCAAGTCCCAGTTACGGCATTCTTTCTAGTATTCCCCGATGCTCTGCATCATTTGGCAAATCTCTATCTGTAATAAATATTAATGGTCCCCTTACATGTGGTGTTAAGATTTGCTCAGCCAAAATTTTTTTCTTACACTCACTTTTAAAAATATGTTGCTAGACTTGTTGTCCTGAAATTTGTTTGTATTCTGGCAGCTTTATTTAAATGTCAACCAGATGCTGAGTTTCACTGTAATGTTTTCCCTTTTTTATTTTTTTATTAATGTGTCCCTGTGGATTGCTGGTGTCTTAAAACATTTCTCTTTTACAAAAGTCTTTTACAAAAGTCTTTCAAAGATATCTGTTCCTGAAGATAAAACTTTTTTTTTTTTAAATCAATGAACTTCGTTTTACTTTTCTTTTCTGCCCTCAGGATCACAGTTCCTGAATTTGAAACATTTTTCAAGTGAAGACACAATCAAAGTAACTGCCTAATTGAGTGTAACTTAATGTTACCGTTAATGTTACCGTAATAGTGGCTTTTGTACCACAGAAGGGACCTGTCAATTACAACATTTTTGTCCTCCACTTACACTTACACACACGCTTCCATTCAAAGCCCTGTTTTCACTCCTTTCCCAAAATATTATCCTTCTGGGGCAAAATTTTTCACGCATAAACTGAGTTCAACTAGTGACTTTTAAAAAAAGAATGTTTGAGAAAACCAATTCTTTGTTATATTAGGAAGGAAACACATACTTGAATTTCAAACCCATTGATAATTATAAATGGAAAGAGAAGAATCCATGCATTTAGCCTGTGATGAGAAAGATTGAGTCTTTTGGAAGTTATCAAATACTTAGTAAAAACAAAAGTTGTTTATAATTATTTAAGGTTACTCATTCTACAACATTAGTAAATATTTAGAATGACACCATTCCATTTACCCAAGGTTCCATAAGGATAAGCATTCATAGCATCAGGGTTATATATATTTAATGGGCTCAGGACATAATTATAATTTTGTTACCACTGCTATAAGAAAAGGTTTTTGTTATTGTTTTTAACAACTCCTCTATTTTTTAAATAGATTTTAAAGCAGTTATCATTTAATGAATGCTTACTATGTATAAGTATTTCGTGAGTATGTTACATTAATTTTCCCCTTTAACACTAACTATAATCTCTTGATGTAAGTGATAACATCATCTCTATTCTATAAATGAGGAAACAAATGTTTAGAAATATAAAATATAAAGTGATTTACTCAATACAAATGAGTGTGGAGTTGGGTAATATTGGGGGATGCCCATCAGGCATTGCCACCATAGTGTACCCTCCACCAACTCAGACACAGTCCACAACCATAAACCGTTGTGCTTCCTTCCTTCTTTGTTCTTTATCCTCTTCCATTGTCTCTCTCCCCCAGCCCCCAACCCCTTGTTGCTTCAATTCTGTATCAACTATCAAGAGTTAATTTTGCTTTAATCCATTTAATCTATTTAGCTACTTCATATTCCACATATTAGTGACACCATCCAGTATTTATCTTTCCCCTTCTGACTTATTTCACTTAGAATTATCCCTTCCAGATACATCCATATTGCCACAAATGGCAGGAAAATTCCTCCATTTAACACACACATACACACACACACGCACACGGAAATAAAAAAAACTGTTCTGTGATATACAAAGAAAAAATGCAAATCAGAAAATTTTAGAATAGTTTCACTTAATTTACCATAATTATAAAACAATTAAACTTAAAAAAATAGTCATTTAAAGGACTTCCCTGGTGGCACCTGGGGTTATGTCAGCACTATGAAGCTATTGGCAGCCACTGCAGTCTGAGTACTATCCCCCATCCCCAGCCAGGGAGCTAATCCACATGACACAGCAGACCTCTCCTGTCTCACTGGCCACTCCCCTCAGCAGTGTATTTCAGTCAATCTGCCTGTTCTGCTCCCCACTCTGTCTCTAGTGAATTCTCTCACCTACCCCATACCTCTGGCCTACACCCCAACTCTTGTACGCAGAAAATAAATAAACCTTTTTTTAAAAAAATTAGTCATTTAAAAAATCACCTTACGCATAAATAATATTTTCTGGAAAGATATTAACTCTTAAATGTGGAATTTTATCTAGAAATTTTGACAGATTTACAGCCCAGTGAGGTTAACTACACATTTGTTTTTGTCTCTGTTTGTAAAACACTAAAGTTGTACTAACCAGATTTCTCATACATGATACATATCAGAAATAGTTTACATTTTATTTTAAAACATTTACTAGCACAATTTACAGCAGATTTTACTTCTGTTGTAAAATTAGTCTCCCACAAAAGGAATAAGCTAATTTAAAGAGAAATGAAAAATTCCAAGCCTGTGGGGCCAGCCACTTCATTTCTATTTCTCATTGTTTGCAAAGTTTTAAATGAAAACAGTCAAAATAGGCTACTTTAAATTATCCAATAATTACCACATTCTAACAAAGGGACTTGGGAATGCAAGTCATCATGTGCACTGCAGTTTTTCAGGAGCGACAGGCAAGGGATGGTTCCCGTGATGCCACTTGCTTTATGCTACTGTGTTATTTGAGAACCATCTTCAACGACCCTGGTCCCAGTTCTACCTTCGTTTTGCATCTCATCCAACCAAGAAGTGATTAATCTCAATCCAAGTCAACCCTGCCAATGCTCAGCAAAGCCATGTTGAAATTGGAGCAGCTACTTACAGGAAAACCAGAATGGAAGGAACTACATGTAATATTCTTCCATTCACTGTCTCTGTGAAAGAACATCTTAATGGGCTTTAAAGACATTTCTCTGAATGCATTTTTTTTTCACTCTTATTCATGTTCTTACCTCCTTAATCTACCGATTGGAGAAAAGCATTGAAAAAATATTCTTTCTTTTGTATACAATGAGCTTTTCTTTAATTGGACTGTCAGTGAAATTCTAAGATATTTAAATCTATGTTTGATGGCTCTCCAAGGTCTCCAGTCATAACGAGATCATGCTAATGTGTTAGAAATAAAACTTCACTTCATCACAACAGAACACCCAGAAAACAGTCACAGCAACAAGTTACATAATTCAGAGACTCATACTGTTCTGCCTTTATCATTTGGGTTTGGGGAATAAGGGAGCTGCCATGTCTCCAAACACACACAGATATGAACAATTTCTTACAGATATAAGCAGGAGTCCATTGATAGGTCCTCAGAGATCAGAAAAACACTTGTTTTACACCATTGTTAGGCCTTGCCAGGGGAGGAAATTTTAAGTAGAACAAATTTGTGAACACTGCAGTGAGGCAGCCAAAACAGTGTCCATCTCTGGACACTTAGGACTGGGGATGGACAGTAATGTGTAAACTCATCTCGCTAAACACACAACCTGGTGTAATTAATGCTTATATAACATTAAAGGTATGTGGCAAAACATTAAAATTCATGCTCATAATGCTTACTTTGTACTGCTCATAAAAGTCATGAACCCAAGTCTCTGTCTTCTGCAAACCAATATAAAATGCAAGTTGAGAAAGGTTTCCACTAACTAGGTTCATCCTTCTTACCTGGAAAAAGGGGCCCATGTGCTATGAAATGACCACAAAACTAAATGTAACATAAGAAAGGTAAAAAGCAAGTATATCCTAGAAAAATCCCAAAATTTTAAAGCAATCAGTTTATGTTCAAGTATGTGACTCTGGTATGTGAGGTAGGCCCGTCTGGTTGGCCTATCTCCATTGCCTCCTCTCTTAGCAAGCCTCGCCAAACTCAGTTATCCCATGCACAAGAGCAGATACAAGATCTGAAGACCTCTCTGTCGCCAACCCCTCAAAGCTATCCCTCCCTCCTCAGGGGCCCAGTCCAGGACCACCTGTCCTAACACTTGTCCAGTTTACAATGTCATTGGCAACCTCAATTCCACTTTTGCCTCTAAGAACATACCTACCCTGGCCCCCCAATGCCCTCTAACAGAGACACAGGTCTTTACTGCCACCTCTTCTATACCTTCCACTGCTGCCAGCCCCTCACTGCTTCACCAATCACAAGTCACAAGCTTGTTCAAATCCCAAGTTTGATGAAAAACCTTCTCTGCCCACCCTATCCTGGAAATAAGTTTCTCCTTTGACCTTTGATCTCAATATCTAATTCTTTATAATCAACCACCAAGTATTTTTAGATATTTTTACATTGTTTTATTAATATGTTTCCATCATTTGGGTCTAAGTCATTTTTCCAAATCTAGGCTGAATACTTCTTAAAAGCAGGGCCCATATCGTAAGTCTTCCCATTCTCAAGAGCAACTAAAACAATACCTTAAACATGAAAATGTATAGATATCTGTTGATTAAATTTTGTTAGGAGTGGCAAATGGAAGCCTTTCTTTCATTAATTTAATAGACCTTTATTGAGTATTTACTATGCATTGAGTCCATTTCTATATTCTGGGGAGACAGCAGTGAACAAAGCAAAGTCCCCTGGCCTCATGGAAGGAAGAAAATAAAAAATAAACAAGAAAGTACATAATATATCAGATGGTAAGAAGCCCCAGAAAAATATCCTGAGTAAAAAGGATAGAGTGGCCAGAGGGGATGCTATTTTCTATAGAAAGAAGGCCTCACTGATAAGGGACATTTAAGCAGAGACCTAAGGGGGGTATTGCTATCTGATACGAGGAAAATCAAGCCAGATAAAACAACAAGCACAAAGGCCCTGAGGCAGGAATGTGCTTGGCAAATGCAGGAGTGAATAAAAGGAATGTGCTGCATGTATGTTTGAAGGAATGGAGAGATTACACAGAATCTAGAGAACCTGGGCTTTCATTCTGTAAGAGATTGGGGGCAGGGTGGAAGGGGACCTAAATTAACACAAGTGTAAAACATTAAAGCATTAAACATTAAAGTTTGCATCATTCAGCATAAACTCCAGTGTCTATGGAACCAGCATGCTTCTGCCAAGCCATTCTGCTCGAATGCCTGTGTTTAACATCAGACCAGTGCTACGCTATTTGTGTAAATAAAAATATCACTACATTTATAGAGCACCCACCTCTCCAAATGTATGAATACATTACCTAATTCATTTCTCAAACAATGCTCTTGAGACACAGGGCAAGTTATAATCAGGTAGCTTCAAGGACAGAGCAGGCAGGGACCCCTGGAGAGTTGCTTCTGAGATAAGGGCAACAAGAAGAATAAGGGGGGATCCAAAGAAAAGGGCAATGAATTCCAAAGGGAACTAATCAAGCACCACAGGTCTAGGGACAACAGGACATCCAGAATGGGGCACAGAGACTTTGAGACTTTGCTTCAGGCACAGAGACATTAAAGCAGTGAGTGAGACCGGGCCTCCCCGGTGGCGCAGTGGTTAAGCACTGAGCTGTGGAGCTGTCGGCAGCAGCGACTGAGGCAGCAGCGACTGAGTTCGACGCCCAGCCAGGGAGAATCCCACATGGCGCAGCAGACCTCTCCTGCCTCGCCCGCTGCTCCCCTCAGCAATGTATTTCTGATCTGCTTGTTCTGCTCCCCACTCTGTCTCTGGTGAACCCTCTCGCCGCCCACGCCTCTGGCCTGTACCCCAGCTTGTATGTATAAATAAAAAATAAATCTTTAAAAATAAATAAATAAATAAATCTTAAAAAAAAAAAAAAACCAGTGAGTGAAACCACTAAGAACTAATCAATCACAAAGAGATAGAGGGAGCTTTAGAATAGTCAGGAAAAGAAGGTATATATTCCCTAAGACAAGACTCCACTTCAGCTTCCTTGCCCCTCCCTGGCCTGGTTCCACCAGCCTGGGAGTCCCACTTTATTTCTGTTCCTTTTCTCTTTAATAAACTTTCTCTAAACAAATGTGCCTCCTTTCGCTAGCTTGCCTGAGCATTAGTGAAGTTCCTGCTGCAGCTTCGTGTTACACCAACCCGTGAAGCGCTGGGACTCAGCGCTGCCCCTGCAGCCTGGGGTCCACTCCCAGCTGGGAGACTAGACTTGAAAACCTGAAATTCCGGTATCACTCTGAGTCAAACATTATGTCCTTTTGTGGGCTTGTAGAGTTTAAGAAAGCAACCCAAAGTCACGTAACTGATGGATACTTGGTGGGTGTGGAATTCAAACTCAGCTAGATCTGTTTCCAGAAGACGTTCCTTTAACCCCTGTCTGTGGAAATGGCAGAAATCTCAAACATGCATTATATTTTAGTACATACACTTGAATACAAGTAACGGGTATGAAATACTCGATATCCTCTGTATGAGTGTCTTTTTTTAGTATCACTAAAATCTGAGAATCTAGATATAGACTGTTGGCAAACAGTGTGACATAGGTGACAGATTAAATGCCATTAATATACCACCAGCAATCCTCTAGTGGGAATAAGTTTTTAGATGGGCTGAAAGGGGGAATCCTGTACTTAGAACTCTTCAGCACAAGACTCTAGCACCCTGTTAAGCAGCCACCTCTCCACTGGCCTCAGCAACACCCAAAGTTGTAAATACGGCACCTATCCCCAAAGGAAAAAGTTCTTAATTTCCAGAACAGGTAAAAAGTCACCTACAGGATTTTGTCTCTCCCTTCCCCCACAAAAAGTGCCCAAGCCAGCACCCCTGCAGGTGCTGAATCAGCAAATCTCAAGCAAGAACCAGCACTCTGATGTCACCCAAGATTAAGATCATTGACTAGGAGGTCAAATAGCCTGAGTCAGCATATGCAGGGAATTTGTCCAACTCTGAGTACCTGAAAGTCTTACTTGAGAAACAGCTATCCAACCATTTTTCTTTTTAATTTTGGAATCATAAAATAATGTATTGGTTAGATGAACTTCTATACTCAGCATCTGAATTTGGATATGTAAAAGGAGGAAGGATGGATACTGTAATAAGCAGTAAGTGACTAGGAAGTGTTCTCACTACAAAGAAGAATCCACTGACCATCTATAGATCCCTGAATCAGAAAGAAGAAATGATCAAAGGCAGGGTGGCGAGTAGACATCAGTTCCAATACCAACTCAGATTGCCAGTTCATCACTGCCAGGAGCACTGCACTATGCTGCACATTTGAGGCTGGATAGGAAAGAGTAAGCAATCGATCAGTGATGTCTACCAAGGGTGTGGGGGTGCAGGATGCCTCACTGAGAGTTAAGTGGGAATACCATGTTAGAGGAAAGGATCAAGTATGATCCAAAAATAAATGAAATTTCAAGAAATATCAGAACTGTTAGTTAGCAAGGGAAAATTCATCTAGTCTCTACTTATAAATGTATTTAGAATGAAATCTCAATAGCAGAAGCAGTCTTTATATCATTTAGTAACTTACCTAATAATGCTAATATTGAAGAGGAAGGATACATTTAATTATCAGATGGTTTATCAAGTATATCATTGTTAATGAGGCTGTTGTTTAATGTAACCCTGCAGTTGAATCAAAGCCATCAACAATTAGCTAATTATCAAATTGTCAACCTGCTCATACTACTCTACTTAATGGTTTATTTATTTAACTGCTGGCTACTGTCTCTATGATGAGCTTTTCGTCTTTCTCTGATGTTTTTAAAGCATGACAGTGTAACATCGTTTGTTTTTGTCCTTTTCCAAAGTTTATTGTTGGTTTGTTTGAATATTCTCTTGATGGGCTACTTGTTGGACAGCTAAATAAACAAATCCCTAGCTGACAATATGTGAAAAAGAAGCCATCATGTACCAACGACCTGATTTTTGTAAGTATTTAGGCAGGGAAGGATCTCAGCAAACCATTTCTGGATTATCTTTCTCTGTCCATACAATGTAACTGTTCAATATAACTCTTAAAACTCTTTTTATGTTTCTATTTATGTGGAAATTTTTGATTATATATCATTATATAATCATTGATTATATATCATTATTTTCCATTTCAGATAATTATTAAGTAGATGTGATTTTTTAATATTGCAATGTCTTACATTATGTATAATTTATTTTTTCTACATTACATATTAGGCATACATCACTATGAAAAGATTTGTTGATTCTGGAAAGACAATAAAGAAAATCTTACGTCATAAAGTGTACTCTTGCAATTATCTCCTAACTATGCTGTCAAATGACAGATACATTAAACTGGGAGTGGGGGGTGGGGGGGCCCTTTAAAGATTATTTACTCAAGTGATTCTCCAACATATTTTAGCTTAGAAACCTTTCTACAAAACGAAACACCGTAGGAGGCCTGAATATGAAATGGTTCGATTTTGAGCGACCCTGGTTGAAATGGGAGTAGGGAACTAGGGTTTCTTAGCATCTCTGCTTCTTCTGCCCAGCTCATTGAGGCTGGCCCTAAATCATAGAAACTGAGAAAAGGAAGACTTAGTTGGATGCTACATTATGCAAGATTTGTTTGCTGAGCATTTCAGCACTAAAGTACCAACACTTTATTAAATTTCCTTTGGCTATCCCTCTGAGAAACCTCTAAAGCAGGAATTTTTAACATTTTACATACCAACCATGGCTAGAACATGAGGCTCCACCTTGAATGGGCTTTGAACACACACTTCTTTTTTACAATATTTATTTTATATGTTTACATCCATAATCATTTAAAGAGGATCCCGTCATTAGAAAATGAAGTACCCAAGTGTGACATACAAGGTTATGGGTGCCCACTGTCATGTTAGCCTCAGCATCTATTTCTACATCTTGTTGTGACTGTAAGACTTCAGAAACCCCTGATTCGTTCAGCTAGATAACTGCAAGGAGTAATGTTTTTTAATTTTTAATTGAGGGGGAATTTATATACAGTGGAATGCACATCTATTAAGTGTACACTCCAGTGATTTTCGATAAGTGCGTATATCCATGTAACCACATCCCAGTCGAGAAACAGACCCATTTTTCCGTGGCTGACCTTGGGGCCAAGGAATAAGTGCTTTTGGCAGCATTCAGGTAAGCCAGTTCTCGGACAGAAAGTCTGCCAGAGAGGTTCGCTTAGGAGCTATAGACCAGGCAGGGCCTCAGAATCACAATCAGAACAGTAGCCCAGGGTATGAGGGAAATATTCCCAATTCCCATTCGGGTACAGCTGCCACCCTGCGCACTAAAGCCAAAAATGCCAAGACATTGGGCACCACAGCTGTAATAAAGCATGGTGGCATGTTTTATTTGGTGGGGCTGGTCTAGCCAGGAAGAAGGGGCTGGAGCTCCTTTTCCCCATGTGCGCTCTCAGTGGGTCAATAGCGAGATTGTTATGAGAGGGTAACCCGAGCCCAGTAATGTGTGTAGGATCTGTGGCTTTATTGTGTCCCTGCTATGTTAATTAGTATTAGGAGCATGATGGATTGGCAACACGTGTGCGCTCTGAGTCTTAAACCAGCCCTGAGAGTTTAGCACTCCATTAGTTACACATCACAGAAACCCAGGGGATGTTTATTCAAAAAGAGGATCACTTACAAGAGGGAAACATGCTAATTCATTCCTGATACCGTCTGGGGAGAGGGACACCCCATCGCCCCATGAGTGGTATAACCCGTCATCCAAGACAGAGATGGAATTAGAGGCTGGCGGGAAACTACAGAAAGCCCCGGCCCCCTTGGCCTGGGAACCCTGAAATCTCAAATCCTCAGTTGTTCTAACATGAATCCCTCTGAGACAGAAGTTCAGAGAAGTCTCTGTGTTGACATTTCAATTCATTACCCTGTTCCAGAAGGAGGACGCCCTCTACCCCATCTCTCCCACACCCTGCCTAGGCCACAGAGAAGGGAACCCCACCCTGCTCTCTTTGTCACTAACTTTTCACCAGCTGCTGCCTCCAGGCCTGGGCCAGCTATAGCTACTCCAGCCCAACCCAAGAGGCACCAAAGTTACCAAAAGGTTGAGAAAGGATAGCTAAAATCCTGGAGGGCCTCTGCAGCAGGTGATGATCACTGATTTCATCCATTCATTCATCCATTCATTCATCGACTCAGAGGACTTTGAGAAAATAAGCTCCTTTCTCACTCTGAAATTCTGGAGTTTTAATGTTGTCAAAGCAATTTTGTAAACATGAAAAAATAGTGGTGTGGCTAAGATATGAATGAATCTAGCAATAGTGCTTGCTTGAATTGCCTGTACAAGTGGCATGTAATTATCTACCAACACTGCATGTGTATATATACATGCCAGCAGCAGTGTACTGATAAATGTTTAACAACTGGCTGTGGGTGAAGGGGAAGCCTGATTTGCAGTGCCGGCCAGTTTCTGTGGTGCAAGCATTCCTACCATGACCAATTTCAAGTTACATATCTGACATCACTGAAGACAAGAGTTGGGAGGAGATGTTCACAACCGGTTCTCACAGTCAATAGGAACAGACTTAGCATGCTGTGATAAGCTGGCTAAATACATTTCATAAAACTCATTTTTTAAATGAAATAAAAACTAAAAGTAATAAAGTTTTTTAATGCTTTTGATGGAGGAAATATAACTTCATTATCTAACTCAAGGTTAGAACCAGACAAGGAAGTGGCGGTAGAAGGAATTAACATAACCATGAGCACAACCCCTAGGCACCAGCACCTGAGTTACAAAGCATAGATAGGAGCTAGACTGTAGTTTAGGGGCAAAGATATGTATATTGAGCCCATTGTAGAAGCTCCTGTCTATTTTCTAATTCTAGTTAGCCAGCAAACAGGAACCTTCCTCCGAAGATGAGCCCCTCCCAACTGAAAAAAGGCAATATCAGTGCCATCCATGCAAGAATTTAGGGCAGCCATTTCTCTGCCCACCCGTGCCTGTGCAGGTGCTTTCCTTTGCCAACTCTGTCATTCTGCAGGGCAGTGGCCTGCCTTTCTGCCCGTGACCCGCATCATGCTGGCCTCTCTTAGCAATCCTGCCCCCTCAGCGGGGCAGCTCTTTCTGTCCATTTGTGCCTGTACAAGTGCCCTATACTTCTTTTCCTAATAAACCTGTTTTTTAAGTATAACTGAGTCTCTGTCTTGTGGAGAAACTCACCGCGTGCCGCCGAAGGGAGCTGTGGTGAAAACTTTCCCAGAGTGAACCCAAGGACCCTGCTCTGCTCTCAAATCCATCCACTCCAAAACAACATCACTTTCATTGTCCCTGTTCCTCATTAT
Organism: Scalopus aquaticus; assembly: GCA_004024925.1. Classification (NCBI taxonomy): domain Eukaryota; kingdom Metazoa; phylum Chordata; class Mammalia; order Eulipotyphla; family Talpidae; genus Scalopus; species Scalopus aquaticus. The sequence continues at coordinate 100,783 of PVIJ01003338.1, read as the reverse complement.
AGAATGTATCTTCCTCTTTCCCCTTCTGTTATTTCCCCCATATCTTATTGTAGTGGTTAAGATCTTTTGCCTTAAGTCAGCAAATCTGTTACAAATTCTGGCTCTGAGCTGTGAAACCTCTAGTCTATTTCTTTATCTCTTTCCTTATCTACAAAACTGAAACTTTGAAAGACGGCCCTATATTTGACTGCAAAACAGAGGCAAGGAGAAGGGGAGGGTGGTTGTGTGTGAGGAGGGGAAGAAGGTGACCCAGTGGAGCATGGTGGAGGATTACTGGGGCTTTGGTGGTGGGAATGGCATGAAAATGGACATTTGTAGAGGTTTGAACCTTAACCCCTGGAAAAATACAATGCTTTGAATCAACTTCACCTCCATAAACATAATTGGAAAATAAAATAGGTCCTACTGCATAGGAAGGTAGGGAAGATTAAATAACTTACTCAGTATACTCTAAACATTTGTGCTCAAATTTCAGTACGCATCAGGCTCACCTAGATGGCTTTGCTTAAATATATTGGGTTGGGTCTCTAATCCAAAGTTTCTAATCCAGTAGGTCGCAGTTGGGGCGTGAGAATGGACGTTTCTAACAAGTTTCCAGGTGGATTCTGAGCTTGTATTTCTAACAAATTTCCACATGACAATAGTATTTATGGATGGACTAGAGCCTGTGCATGGAGAACCACTACCTTAAAGGTTTCAGTTTGTACGAGGAATCTATTCTATTGGCCGTTGTTATTGCCAAGTCTAAGAGATCAGAGCTATGGCTTCTTTTAAGTAAAGACTTCTCCATAAAGGCCTAGGTCCTTCCTAAGAGAAGATACTTAAGAAGGACATAGAGAAGGATCTAAGGGAAACCTCAGCTGTCCAACAAGGACTAGCAGGGAGAAGCATTCATTCTTCCCTTGCAGCTTCCTCCATCAGTCAGTCAACAAATCAACATCCCCAGGGACTATGGCAGGTCAGCTCCAAGAGATGAAGGTCAGGCAGGGGAAAGGCATACACATTTAAGAGGCAAGAATCAAAAAAGGACTATTTTCTGAGGACACGAGCCAAAAGGAGAAATCCCCGAAGGGCAGCTGTCCTTCCATCAGGCATTCACGTGTGCGTACTATTTTTCAGTAGTTGTCCATGTCCGCCAGTACACGTTTTCCTGGATAGCACAAATATTTATTGGTGGCAACAGGGGCTGAGAGAGACCACACTTAGCATCAGCCATGAGTTAATCTGGAGGGAAGCTCAGAATCCATCTTCCGTAACACTAATCCTTCACTCCCATTTTCAGCTGTGCACTACATTTAAACAGTTTAAAATTGTATAACTTATTATAGTCACCTCTCACTACATTTATTCTCATTATATTTGCTCTAAGTCCATAGTATGCACTGCATACCCAGAGGGGAGGTGCAAATCAATAAAAAATTCTTAGTGACTTTTTAGGTCAGTTACAAGAATGTCTCAAGTAGCTTTTGCTAAAATACATCATACAAGACACATCCTGGAATAGGTCATCATAGGTCAATGTAGTGCCTAAAACAACACATGGCAAAGCAGGACTCACCAACTGAGAAACAGAATTTTCATGCCCCCCTCATTCCCACGTGAACTACGTAGACAGCAGTTCCCAGGGTTGGGGAGCTGGGACACAGGCACTGTTTGGTCATGTGACAAGAAGCACCATCCCCGCCCTACACACAGAGCCCTGGGAAGCACAGTAGCTAATGAAAACCCAGATGGGAATCCCTGGGGAGGCAGCCCCTTCAGATCTTGCATGGACCTTGCCTTTTGGAGCCTCCATGTTCTGATTTTCAGATATACACAGAAGAGACCTGGAATAACATTTCCATCTTATTTTAAAGCCTAATTTTCTCTCCTTTCATGTGATGCTGTTGCCAGTACAAACATTCCCACCACACACAGACACTCCACCCCAACTCAATCCTAACAGCCAGCTATGCCTGAGCCAAGAAACGCTGACTCGCTCCTTCCTCTCGTCCACATTTTTCACTTAGAAGGTGGCCCCTTCCTCCAAATGCTTGGCGCTGTGATATCCTCCTCACACTCCCTGCAACATTTGCTGCACTTCTGGCCTTCTTGCATTCTGGCCCTCAGATTCTCCACAAAGGCAGTTGCAGGGAGGAAGAAGAAAAGCAAGGTTTCTGCCTGTTCCTTCCTAAATCCCGTGGAACAAAGACTGTCCAACAAAGGTCCCGCTGTGCTGGCCGATGGCACACCTTTCCATTACAAACTAACCATACAACTAAATATTCTTAACGTACCTATGGAACAAGGTGTAAGCTAGTCAGCAGCACAGAATTAGAGAATTTCCGCACTTTATGTTTTAGGTGTCTGTCCATCTCCTTTAGTAGTATTCACACTTTATGGCTAAAAACAAAGACTTCGAAGGGACAGCTCAACAGGTTTGACCACCTGGACATTAAAACAATAGCAGGGGGAAAAGGGAGGAAGGGAGAAAAAAATAGACTAGGGAAAATATTTGCAACAAAAAGGATGAAGGATTAATACCTTAATTAGATGAAAGTTTTACATAGTAACCAGGAATAAACAGAATTCAAAAAATAATAAATACAAATGGCAATGAAATACAAAAAATAGTCAACATCACCAGAACTCAAAAATATGCAAACTTAAAATATCAGAATAGCTTACTCACCTAATAAAGCAGAAAAAATAATTTTATGTTAACATACAAAGCTGGTGAAGGAAGCATGAAACTGCTGGCAGCACTAGAAATGGGCACAATTCTTGGGCAAAGGAAGTTAGAAACATTTATCAAATGCCATTGCAGTGTGCATAGCCTCTGACCCAAGAAGTCCACTTTAAAAGAGGAAATGACCCAAAAGAAAGAAAACACTATGCACAAACATAGTCGGTAACATTATTTTTTAAATGGAAGCAAACTAAAAACCCAACAATAGAGAAGACCTAATTAAACTAATGGTACATTCATACATTTATCTTTTCAACACTTATTAATCACTCTCCCTATGCTAATCACTCCTGCCCAAGTGCCAAATTCCAAAGGTAATCAATAACACTGGTCAACAGTAAGATTGTTACTGACTTTAAAAGGCCCTAATCTGTAGTATTTTGGTGTGCTGAACATGAATATAACCCTGAAAATTTTTCATTAGCTCTCATTTTGAAGATATTTCATATAATTCATTTTATATGTTTCACCAGGTAAATTTATCCAGTAGGACTGCAACAGCATCCTAAATCAGCCCAGAATGCTGTAATATTGCATCGCATTGCTCGCATTGCTAATACCATCATGCACACATCATCCAGAGTGGATTGCATTATTTTCTTATGCAATGCAATACTACTGCCAGGTGGCTGCTAAAGTAAGCTGACGTCAGCAGTGCACTATAGAAAGCCCTGTTGGAAATGTTGAGCATTGAAAATATTTCAGACTTTGTGCAAGATAGTTTAAGCTACTGTTCCATAGAACTGTTATTATTTTATCCATTTAGGCACAATACAGAACAGTCATGCCTTGAAAATGTGTTAACAGTGTGGACAATTTCCGCTCTGTTTGTGGGGAAGTGACATTTGCCAACCAGAAGAAAAGTATCATTTCTCAAGTAAAGAAGGTTTATCATCTTTACTTTGGATACAAGGTTGGTGACCAAGACAAGCCTTGGGCCTCACACAGATGCTGTGCTCCATGTACAACACAGCTTTCACAGTGGTTCAGTGACAAAAGACCATCAATGCCGTTTGCAGTCCCCATGGTGTGGAGAGAGCCAAGCAACCACATAAAAGTCTGTTCCTGCTGTGTGGTTCCTCCTCTTTCTGGCAGAATAATGAAGCAAAAGAAGTTGAGAAGAGTCTACCCAAACATTCCGTCTGCATTGAGACCAGTTCCACATAGTGAGGGACTTCCTATTTCAGAACCTCCAGCAGAATATTCTCTTGATTCATCTGATGAGGACAAGGGTGAGCCGACCTGCTCTTCTCCTGTTCCATCAGCATGCAGTGATCCAGATTTTCACTGTGGTGCATCATCAACCCCACACAGACTAACACAGGAAGAACTAAATGACCTGGTTCATGATTTGGACTTATCCAAGAGCAAGGCAGAATTGCTAGGATCAAGACTCCAACAGTGGAATCTTCTCGAAGAAGATGTCACAATTTCTTTATATCGAAAGCGTCACCAGCAGTTGGAGCCTTTCTTCAGAAGTACTCTGGTATTCTGTTCCAATATTGAGGGCCTCATGAATGCCTTAGAAGTCACCCACAAGAATGGAGACTATTTCTAGACTCTTTGAAACTGAGTCTTAAGGCTGTGCTTTTGCACAATGGAAACCATCTTCCACCTATTCTATTCCTGAACAGCTGTACAAGAAATCAAAGAAGTAGTCTATGACTTGATTTTTTACAGGGCAGGGAAGTGACCTGCCCTAGGACCCAGGCTTCACAAGCTCTCCCGGGGGAATGCAGAGCCCCTCCAGCTGCACCACTTGCCACTGGCCTGGGAGAACAGCACCCATTTATGCCTTGGAAGGGAGGGGTCCCCTGAGGCTGGCATCAGACAGCTGCTCTAGGCTAAGAGCCAAGGTCCGAGTAAGATGCCCCCCTCTAAATAAATCCACTTTTCCACCTCTGCCTAAAACCTAAGCTGTTGTGTTTTCAATAGGGGACAATCCCTCATTTCACAATTAAAAATTAGGCTTAAAATTGATACCCCTAGCATAATAATAATAATTACAATAAATTAAATATTACATCTAATATGTGTTGTGTGCCAGATATTATTTTAAGTATTTTACATATAATAATTCATTAAATTATCACAACAAGCCTGTGTGAAAAGTACTATTATTTTCTCTCACTTTACACATGAGGACACTTAAGCACAGCAAAGCGATATAGAAAAATTTGCCAAGTTCACACACTAGTAAGAACATGTTGACCCAGCAAACCCACTTCTGGGAATAAGTTAACTCACAAGAATGAAAATCTCTATAGACAATTATGTTTATGGTGTCATTATTTAACATAGAAAGAAGCTGGAAGCAACTGAAAAAAAGAATAGCTCAGTGAATGCACTTTCACTATAGGATTTGGACCACGGAGAGTGGCTGTAGTACATTCATCTGTGTCACTCTACCTGCTTAGAGACTCATGACCACAGTGTAGAGTGTGGGCAAAAGACTGATATACATAGCCTGTCCTGATATACAGATATATATATACAGAGCCTTTCCTGATATACAGATATATGCATACAGAGCCTGTCCTGATACACACACACACACACACACACACACACACACACACACACACACACACACAGAGAGAGAGAGAGGGAGAGAGAGAGAGAGAGAGAGAGAGAGAGAACCTTTCCTGATATACAGATACATACACAGAGCCTGTCCTGATATACCGCTATATACACAGAGCCTTTCCTGAATGCAGTTTAAGGATGAGAGGAAACTAGTGCCTGAAAGAGATGTATAGGGGCAGCGGTTATGATCAAAGCTCAGGTAACATATTTGCTGACCTCCAGGTTTGAATGATACTGGGGCTAAGTGCCCTGTTGCTTCCTAGAATCACATTCTTTACCACTCCCTCCTCTTCCACAAAATCAAATATATGCAGGTACTAATCCAATCCCCAGTTTTTAAAGGACATAATTGTGCTCTTATTCTCCACAAAGGTCTTTGAAACACTAAATTAATCTAAACCCGAACAACATGTCTTTATACCGCTTAGGGTTAGTAAAGAACATACTAACAGTTCTTGGTGTGGGCATTGAACACAAGTCTCAAACCAAGCTACCCAAGAGCCTCACAGATTCACATGGCTCCAAGCTCCTGAGTGGGGGCTCCTGGAGTAGGTCTCCTCATATTTAAGCCCCTCAGCCGTGCTGGGGGCAGCCAGCGAACGGGGCACAGATGGGACTGACTTGCCACCTGCAGTGACCACATACTCACCCCTCTCCCTCGCGCCCACTCCCCCAGCACCAGGCACTCGTGCAGGACCTGTGTCCACACTCCACAGGCTCCGTCCTTGTCCGGTTGTTCTCCGCTTGCCAACTCCCTGATTCTCACTGCTGAAAAGCACACTCTCCTTGGAGACTCAGCTAAGAGTTGGCTAGGGACACTGTTAAGGCCTTCATGAGTCTCTGCTCCCATAAAGACTTAGCCTTTCAATAAGAAATGTCCTCATTTTGTCTTTAATTTAATATCCTAGGATATGGACACAGATATTTGGCAGAGAAATCGGGGCTATCTTGGATTAAGCAGTTTGGACTCCTCGCATTCCCATGTTAACATTCATGTTCCAACTCTCTGTGAGTCATCTCAAGATCAGGATGTGTGGACAGCTGTGATTTTCTGGGACACAAACTTGAATCCAACTCACTGCCAGGCTGGTGTGGAAGTAAGTCCCTTTGTTCCAGAGAGTGACCCAGCCAAGCGCCCGGTGTGAGTCTCAGTGTCCAAATCTGGATTGCATTTTATGGAAGAAGGCAGGTTGTTTATAGATATGAGGCGCTCATGAAAGTCCCGAAATGTCTCTGCAGAACGTTCTGCAGCAACCTTCTCTCTGGTCGTCATAAAGAGACAAGGAAAGAAAGCCTCGGAGTGGGTGGGGTCAGGGATTTGGTCCTGTGAGCTGTGTTTATGGGGTGGTGAGTGCAGGTGAGCCAGTGAGTCAAAAGGTAGATCTTGAGACCCCACCCCCAACCAGAAATTTTGCCCCAAACAAAGGAATCAGAAAAATAATGGGCCCCATCCCTTCCTCTGGGAACCTGTGAGATCAGGAAAAAATAAAAGGGAGCAGACAGAAAAAGAAAATGTAAGGTAATAACAAAGACCAACTCCTGTCTGGAGGGGAGGAAAGTAAAGGTTTCTGAGTTATCTCCAGGCCCAGGTTTTGTGTCAGGCTTGAATTAATGTCCCAGATCTGGCATGATGAGTTATATAACCTCCCTGAGCCTCAGTTTCCTTATCTAAAATGGGGATATAAAAGTGCCTTCCCTTTGGGTTGTTTGGAGAATTCCATGAGAAGAGTTGTGTGAATGGCTTAGCACTGGGCCTGGCAACTAGTAAGTACTTGATTAACATTAGACAGCATTCTGATTATTTTGCTGTTAGAGGATGATGGAAATTAGAAGTTTCCTGAATTCCTAAACCTCCATTTCCACCTTCATTTGCTTTGGTTTAGAGATTGATTTTCCCTGTCTGACAAATGTCTCCTGGGTCCTACGCATATGGGAACAGAGTGGCCTCCCTCCTGCGCCCTCCACTGGGCCCAAAGACAGAGGCAGGATTTGTCCCAGACATCAGGAATACCCTCACTCTTCGCTGGAAAAGAATCACAGGGGCAGGGACAGTCCATCTGGTCAGACGGTTTACTAATAAAACCAGGATGCTACAGAAAGAGACAACTTTTCAGAAATGTGATAGACCCCCTCCTGCTAGGGACAAAACATCTGTTCCTTCCATCTTGCAGATTTGGGGATCCTGAGTCTGAGAACTGTTTTTTCTGACAGCATTAGATGGACTGCTGTTTCTATGTTCACACAGGGTGTCTTTTCAACTCCAAATGTAAACATGTGGCTCCAAGAACGGAAGCAATAGCAGGTTGCAGGAGCAAGCAATTACATGGTGGCTCTTTAAAGGAACCGCTGGTTTGGGACTATTTGAGGGTAAGTGAATTCTTGATCAACGCCCCATATAAATTGGAAGGAGCAAAGTTTTTTAAAATCAGCTTGAATTAAAAAAATAAACAATACATATTTGACAAAGAACTTGTAACTAGAACATATTTTTAAGAGATGCAATTGACTAAGAAAAAGGCAAATATCCCAATTTAAAGAAAAAATGGGTAAAAGTTTTTAAAACACAGTTCACCAAAGATATACAAATTGTTAACATGTGCATAAAAAGATGTTTAACATGATTAGCCATCAGTGAAGCACAAATTTAAACCATAGTGAGACAGCACAATATACCTATTACAGTAGCTAAACAGAAGTTTTTAATTGACAATACCAGGGGTTGGTGATGTGGAGCAACCGGAACGCTCCTACACCCTTGGCAAGAATGGAAAATGGTACTGCTGTTTTGGAAATACTTTGGATGTTGTTTATAAATTAAAATCTACACTGATCACACATGACCCAGCAAAGCCACTCCAGGACATCTACTCAAATGAAGTGAGCCCAGTGTCCACATAAGGGCTTCTACACAAATGCTCACTGGAACTGCATTCACCGCAACCCAAGCTGGAAATAAAACAAATGCCCATCACCAGGAAATGGATAAAGAAGTTGTGGTGTGGCTAGATCCCTGCTGTGGAAGACAACTCACCAATAAAAGAAATGAAAACTGAAAAAACATTACACTAAGCAAACAAAGTCAGATCTAAAAGGCTACATACCGTAGGCTTCTATTTACGTGACACCCTAGAAAAGACAAGTCTAATGCACCAGGACAGAAAGTAGGATAGTGGGGGAGGGGAAGAAATGGGTATAAAGTCAGCTCCATCAATGTAGCTCTTTAGCTGTACGGATATATACAATATTCCTTATCAAAATGCTTCTACCAAGTAGTAAGAATGTAGGCTAAGCTATGGTGGAGCATTGCCAATGCCTTGGTGGTGGGTGTGGTGTGGTAACATACACCCAAGGCTGCGATCCTACACCCTTAAATCATATACTGTTGTAAACCAGTTACCTCAATTAAAAAAAAATTTTAGCCGAATGGATTTTTCCTGTTATCCAACAGGTAATAATAACAGAGGAAACTTAGATGCAACCTACCCTGAGCTGGGCCCTTTCTAGACACCTGAGGTATTTAATCCTCTTCAGATAACCTGGGATACATACTGGTATAGTCCTCTCATTGAGGACAATAAAATAGAGAGGCTGCCTCAGACAGTATCTCAGCTGGTCAGCACAGAACTGGGCTGTAGACAGACTGCGGCTCCAGGAATTGGCTTCCTTAACCACGTTGCAATGCAGCCTCCTGAAGTAGATATTTCTGTCCCAGAGACTTTCAAATCCCAGAATTAAAGAGACCTCCTAGGAATGGGAACACACTCAGAATAGTTCTAGATGGCAATAGCTAAACGTGGAACACTTCCCAACAAAGATAAAAGGTTTTCCTGCAGAAAAGAGTTTTTGAAAGGGAACTGGCAACTCTGTTACAGACCGCGTTTTCTGGACACAGGTGACTTGATTCAAAAACCATAAGCAAGCCCATCCACCCCTATAGCCTCCACTGGAGAGTATAAGAAGGCGTGTTGTATGCAGGGTAGAGAACACACACCTGGGTCAACATGCTGAGTCCCAAGCTAGTTAATCCAAGAAGAGGCATAAAAACACTCTTGAAAAATCAGTAAGAAAGGAAGGGCCCACCAAGTCTCTGGGACAAGGGAAGGAGCCCATTTGCAGTAGATAGCCCCTGGCAGCTCCTTCGTGTACAGAGGGGACTGAGTGGGAAAACAAGAAAATAAATTCTCAGAGCGTTGGGCCTCCCCGGTGGTGCAGCAGTTAAGCGCTGCGCTGTGGAGCTGTTGGCAGGGGTGACGCGAGTTCGACACCCGGCCGGGGAGAATCCCACATGGTGCAGCAGACCTCTCCTGCCTCGCCCACTGCTCCGCTCAGCAGTGTATTTCTGATCTGCCTGTTCTGCTCCCCACTCTGTCTCCGGTGAACCCTCTCGCCGCCCCACGCCTCTGGCCTGTACCCCAGCTTGTATGTATAAATAAAAAATAAATCTTTAAAAAAAAAATTCTCAGAGCATCAACACCCTTCTTTGGCTAGTTCCTAGAGGCAGGGATCGTAACCAAGAGATGCTAACCAGGGTGTCAGGCAGCATTAGTGAGATCCAGTGAAATCACTGACCACACAAATCTTCCTAAACAAGCCGCACATGAGAAAGAATCAGACCCTTCCCAAAGCAAACAGATACACAGGAGAACCTCATGGAAACATCTGTTTCCCCTACATCTTAAGACACGACTACCAAGACATCTTTAACAGTCCCCTTCCACCAACCTGAGGTGAACCGCTTTTTTGCACTGTTGGGGTATTTTCACAATCTGTCTTACATACAGATTATCCTTTATTTCTCACTAGAATGAAATTTATGAAGGGCCCTGTTTGAGTTTTTGTGTCTCCATCCCAGCATCCACCAGCATGGCCGATGGACATACCCGATGCATGGAAGGAAGAGAGGGAAGAAGGAAAGAGGGAAGGAGAAGATGGAGGAATCCTTATTTCTTCAAACGCTATTGATAGCAACCAGAAGTGATATGAAGAAGTGAACTTCCCCACCTGCTAAGGCCTCAGTTTTCATGATGTTAAAACATCCCTGATGACTTTCTGTCTTCTAGAAGCCCTGATGCTTCAGAACCCAGCGATGACTTCTGTCCCTGCCCCTGCATCTGCCACCCCAACCCTGGCTAGTAGATAACGCTTTGGCTTGTCATCAGTGAATAATATTTTCCAGGTGCTGAATGTTGGACAAATACATTTGTCTTACTAGAAAGCTGAGGAGGTGTTTTTTTTTTTTTAATGGGAACCTATAAAACTCCAAATGGATTTGCTTCTGCTGGGCCCATCCTCTTCACCGTCCTTATCCTGGCTTGAGTAACAAAGTCCAGATGAACTGTAACGTGAGTTCATTTCTCTCTGGGCCCTGATTTCCTATGAGAAAGGAAGGTGAATGACATTTCAAAAGAGGTTTCTGAGATTTATGTTTTTGTATCCATGGAGGTCTGTCAAGAGCCCGGCGTTTTCTCATAACCTGTGGAAGATCCTTTTGTCTGCCTTTGAACCTATTTATTAGCTGGACAGTTTTTTAGGTGAAGTGAAAAAGAAATAGTCTTCAACTAGAAATAGAGAGGAGTTAGGGAAAGGAATAAATCATTTATGGATTTTCAGTGGTAATATATGGTCTCATTTTTTAAAATTACATATCCGAATATATCAGACAGATATCCATAAGTGTATGCATCCTTTTAGGACAATAAAATAACCCTAGTTTTCCCATACTGTGTTACAGGGAACACACGTACTCTATTTTTACCTAATATAATCAAACCAACCTCTGAATTGAAAGGTAAATGAATTCTGACATAAATCACTGTCACAACACACCCTGCTCAGTCCCTGAGATACACACAGCACAGGCCGCCAGCTCCATGATGCAAGTAAAGAGAAACATAAAGCTCTGTCCCTGCATTAAAGAGTTTACTGCCCTTGGGGAGACTCTCAAGATGTGCATGTAAAATCCAACCCTATGATTCCCCTGCTGAAGCCCTTAGAATGATTTCCCACTGCCCTTTGGATAGTCCATCCCTACTAAGTCCATCCCTACTAAGCCTTTTAGTCTCATCTCATTGCTTTCTGCATGTCCATTGACTTCTTCAAGTCCTCATATCCACCACGTTCACTCTGACCACAGGACCTTAGTACCCGCTATTTCTTCTTCCTAGGATCTTCCTCCTCCCACTATTTCCCCTTCAAGTCGCAGCATATTATCAGAGCTCTCTAGAGAGGCAGAAGCAATAGGATGCATGGAGGTGTGTATAAGAGGCAATTAAATATAGGAATTGGCTCACTCAGTGAAGGAGGCCGGATGTCCCATGATCTGCCTTCTTCACGCTGGAGAAACAGGGAAGCTGTGCTGTAATTCAGTCTGAACCCGAAGACCTGAAAATAGAGGGCTGACAGTGTGAGTGAGTTCAAAGCCCAAGAACCAGGAGTGCCTTGTACCAGGGCAGAAGATGGGGATCTCCGCTCAAGTAGAGATAAAGCCTCTCTTGTTGTTGCTTTTTAATTTTGATCTTCAGTAGTTTATTTCCGAAATATTTATAGCTACTTCCTATATATCAATCACCATTCTAGACACACAGTAGATGCTAAATAGATGAATGTGCACTTTATATTCACGGGTGTAGTATCTGTTAACGATACTAGTAACATTTAAAATAAAATTTCTCTGTTGAATTCAGCCTCCTCTTGCTCCCCCATTATTGGGATTGGGGACTTGACAAATCATCTCTTTTGCTTTTTTGTTCTACTCAGGCCCAAATGATGGGAAAATGCCCAGACCACACTGGAAAGAGCAAACCACTTTACTCAGTTCACCAATTCAAATACTAATCTCTTCTGAAAACACCCTCACAGTCTTACCCCAAAGGATGTTTTACCGACGATCTGGGCACCCCTCCTAATTAAGTTGACACACAAAATTAACCATCATACTCATGATGAGGCAAAAAAGCGGTTCACCTCAGGTTGGTGGAAGGGGACTCTTAAAGATGTCTTGGTAGTCGTGTCTTAAGATGTAGGGGAAACAGATGTTTCCATGAAGTTCTCCTAATCATACTCATTAGTCTTCCCCTAATTCATCAGGCTCTTTGCTATCCTATCTTACTGCATTCTTAATTTTTTCCCTCAAAATAGCTATTTGTAACACATCTGTGTTTGTAGTCATACTATCTCCATACTCATATCTAGTTCTGGATTTCAGTAATGGCAGTTGAACTCTTTTGTTGTTTACTATCTCAAGTTCCTATCAACATGTCCGGCACATAGTTGGCACACACGATTATTTCTTGATTGAATTGGTGGCTGGTTGAATATGGAACTTCACTGACTGTTCAAGACAAGGTAAAGTATCAGATTCAGAATCATTCAGGGAAAGGTATAATTCAGCCACAACTTTTTTCAACTTGTTACATATGATTTTTCTCAATTTCTCATTATTTTTCCCCTTGCATTCTTCAGAGACATAGCACTGGGCATATAGGCCCGCTGCTCAGCTCATGTGTCTGCTGCAGCTCTGAGCCTTCAGAACAGCAAAGCCCTGGCCCAGAAAGTCTTCCCTCTGGTGGTTAAACACTCCCTCCCAGCTCTCGTTCTACTTTCTGCTTAAGATACAGGAGGAAGGTAAATGAAGTCTTTCCTAACAAGAGTTTTTGTGAATATTCCAAAGGAAAAGCCATTTACAATGTAAGTGATGGCTGATCTGAGACAGGAAAGAAACTGCAGGAACACCATTTTCCTACTCATCAGACTATCCTCCAGATACCTGGGTACACTTCACAGACAATGTCCAGGCACAAGGCACCTCTGACAAGTTTCTAGAGGGTATCCATTGTTTTTTTTCCCTTCATGCTTAAATACAGAGATGACAAATCCCCACTTTCCAGGAAAAGAAGTTGAAATGACAATCTCAAAGTTACATGGAAAGTTCTAAAGGGTATTAAAGGCAGGCTTCCATGTGGCTGGGTGGGCACTGACACCCACGAAACCTTCAGGCAGCTGGTTGCATTCACAGTGCTCTCTTTGAGGGAAAAGAAAGTCACTTTGCTTCATGACCGTCATGGCAAGAGCCGGCACCCCATCTGAGCACCCAGAGAAATCGGGCTTGGACAGCAGAGCTCCGGGAAACAGCTGATGACACAGGTGCTGGGGCAGAGCAACCTCTGACTGCCAGGCCCTGGGTTTTCTTCTGCCATAGAAAATGGGGGAACCATGGGGTGGATCGCCCTTGCATGTAGTAGCCTGGTCATGAACCGCCCTACCCAGTCTTCCATGAAATTATTTATTTCCACCCCACAGTCCTTTACTGAGTGGTAAAAATAGCAAGACCAAATTCTCAAGTGATAAAGTCTCTAATTTACTCCAGATCCTGGAGAAGGAATGGTAAGAAACACTCGCACCCTAGGGAAAGGCCCCAGCAATCAGTAGTCCATGCAGTCAGCGTGAGGCCATGTGGGAGGGAAGGTCCTGGAGTCACTGAGGAGAACGTGAGAAAGGGAATATTTCAAGCAATATGGCCCACAGAGGTAGCCAGCCAGACACCCATGTGCAGATGAATGAACAGGAGCTCTTCCAGACACTACACACAAAAACTAACTGGAGATAGGTCAGAGACCTAAATGTAGAACTAAATGTAACAGTTAAAACTATAAAACTCTTAGGAGAAAATACAGGATTAAATCTTTGTGATCTTGCACAGGCAATAAAAATAAAATAAATAAAATTGGACTTGATCATACAGTCACTTGAGACTGATAATGGAATTGCAGTGAAGTATGGAAGGTTGGTCTTTTCAGTAAGGGATAATGGCTTAACTGAAATCTACCTGGAAGGAAAAATAAATACTTACCCCTGCCCATAACACAAACATCAATTCATGTGGATTGCAAATCTAAATATGAACTGTAAAACAACAAAGATAAAAACTGTTATTAAGACATCCAACCATGGACTTGAATTCACAATATATGAACACTTCTAGAAATCAACAAGACTAAAGACAGAGCCTCCCTGGTAGTGCACCGGGTTAACCGCAGCATTATGAAGCTATCCAGACCCACTGCAGCTTACGTTCGATACCCAGCCAGGGAGCTTCCCACATGGCGCAGCAGACCTCTCCTGCCTTGCCCGTTGCTCCCCTCAGCAGTGCACTTCAGTCGATCTGCCTGTTCTGCTCCCCATTATGTCTCTGGTGAATCCTCTCACCACCCCACACCTCTGGCCTACACCCCAGCTTCTATGCATAAATAAATAAATCTTTAAAAAAAAAAGTAAGACTAAAGACAGATAAACCAGTTTTAAATGGGAATCTGTGACTGGATACTTTTAGTCCATGGTTAATAAATGTCTGAAAGTTGCTAAGAGAGTAAATTTTGAAAACTTTCATCATCAGGAAAAAAACTGCGTAGCTGTATGGTGATGGGTGTTAATCAGACACACTGCTGTGATCATTTCACCATACAGACATACAGCAAATCATGACTTTGCACACCTGAAACTAATTTAATGCTTTATGTCAACTAGAGTGCAATAAAAACATGTAAAAGTGCTCAAAATCATCTGTTGTTAGGAAAATGCACATAAAATTACAGCAATCACTGAGTACCCACCAGAATGGCTAAGGTTAACAAGACTGACAGCACTAAGTGTTGACAAGCATCTGGACCTCTGCTACTTCCCTGCACTGCTGGTGGAAGCATAAATGGCCTTACTTCCTTTGGACAACTGTTTGGTGACATCTATTAAACTGAACATTTCATATATTCTACCTAGTTTGCCCAAGAAATTCCACACCCACAAATGCACATAACAAATAATGTGTGCACATGTTCACCAAAAGACATGGCCAAGAATATGCACAGAAGCACTGTTCAGGCCTCCCTGGTGGCGCAGCGGTTGAGTGCTGCGCTGTGGAGCTGTTGACAGCTCGCTATGCGAGTTTGACGCCCGGCTGGGGAGAATCCCACATGGTGCGGCAGACCTCTCCTGCCTCGCCCGCTGCTCCGCTCAGCAGTGTAATTCTGATCTGCCTGTTCTGTTCCCCACTCTGTCTCTGGTGAACCCTCTCGCCGCCCCACGCCTCTGGCCTGTACCCCAGCTTGTATGTATAAATAAATAAATCTTTAAAAAAAAAAAAGCACTGTTCATAGTAGCCAAAATCCAGAAATAGCTCAAATGTGCATTATCAGTAGAACAGATAAACTGTGGTTTATCCTATAGGATCGAAGATCATGCAAAAATGAAAATAAACTACAATCACATGCAACAATAAGGGTTGAATGGCTCAGAGGCCATGTTAAGTGAATGCAAGTCAGTCATAAAAGAAAGCAAACCCATATGATTCACTTTTTATAAAGTTCACAAAGGACAAAACAAATCTAGTGTTAGTAGTTACCTTTGTTGGGGTGTTAGTGATTGGAAAAATAAACTACAGGGGGTTCTAAAGTACTGGGGATGTTTTAAGTCTGATCCAGGGGCTGACTGCATGCTTGGCTTCATATTGTGAAAATTCATTTTGCTACCCAGTGATTTGTGTTGTTCTTTGCACGTTACACTCAAAATCTATTTTTAAATTGCTGTTGTTAATCCGAATGTTACTGCTTTCATCTGTATTACATTTGCTTTCTATCAGAACTATGAGAATATGAAGGTAATATCTAATCAGTACATATTTAAATTACATAATAATAAGATGAAGAATAATTAGGGAAATTAATGCAGTAGGACCATTTTTAACACCTTGGTTGAATTTTTGACATTGATAAATGACAGCAGGTAGAAACCAAACATCTTAAACTTCCATTTACCTCCCTCCCAGCAAAAACCTTCTGTTTTTGCTGTTAGTTTTATTTTACTTTGTCATCTCCTGACATTTACATCATAATCCATAATCATATCCTCGTGGTTGTTTTATTCTTAGTTCTGGTTTGTATTATTCACTTCTCATCACCAGTCTCTTAATTTACTTCAACTTCTTCATTTTCAAATTTGTCAAAGGATGAGCGTCACATATGATACATGAAATGAAAAGACAAACCTGGAGTTCTATTATCAGAGTGTCTGTAGATCTGCAGGTCTGCAAGGAGGTGGAACTTAGGGAGAAGTCAGCCTGTTCTTGATTTGGTGTGATTGGCTCACATTCAGAAAGGAGGGGCTGGCTCTCAATGGCTGACTTGTAACAGCAAGTTCAGAGTGTAGTGTTGAACCCTGAGTTGACAGGGTTTATTAAATCCAATGATATGTCTTAAGTCTCTTTAGAGTGTTTCCATTTTCTTGACATTTTGTTATCTCATTTTCGAGTGCACGTTTCCTTTGTGTTTTCCTTCCAGGCTGGGTTGTTAATTAATTTTTCAGGCTCTGTTTCTCTCATTCCTTTTTTTTTTCTGTAGTATTTTATACATTTGCCATGTCATTTCTTTTCATCTTTTTCATGCTTAATATGGGCAATTTCATCCAGACATTCTCCATCAAACAAACTTGCACCTCATGTAACAAACACATGTTTTGTTGGGTCCATACAGTATTTTCTATGAAACACAGTTTTGTTATCGACCAACATTTAAAATTTGAGAGGGTCCACATAAACTTCCAGAATTATTTTCTCTTGAAAATAAAATCAGGAGACATGTCAATACTGGACCTACTGAGATAACAGCAACCAGCCATACTATTTTCTTTAGCAGTTCTTACACTTCAGTGAGCACCAAGACCATTAGGACCGGCTTGTTAAAACAGTTTTTGCTAGGTTCCACCCCTACCCCCAATTTCTAACAAGTTTGCATTTCTAACAAATGCCATGCTAACATCTGGCAATGCTGATTCTGCCCACCCGGGGGCCACACTTTAAGAAACCCTGCTTGAAGGCACCTTTAAATCACAGATATTCTGCAAGGGAGGGGGAGGTAGAGGGATCAAACCAGGGGAGAAAAGAGCACAGGGACTATGGTGATGGTTCATGGATGAATTGGTGGTGGAAATTTTATGGGGAATACACTTGAAAGGAGAAAGCATACAAGTATACATTGTACGAAAATGAACAATGATGTAAAAAATATATGTGCGTGTTTGCATGTATGTATGTATAAAGAACCCCTGTTTGAGATGAGGCATGTGCTCTAGTTTACCATGAACCTCACCACTCCCTATTGTCTCACACCCAGCCAGCATCACTTATTTACAGTGCCTGCCTGGGTCCTGTAGGCAACTTTGTTTATAAAACCTGTGATCTTTTTGATCTGAATCTTTCTGGAGATTGGGGAACTCAGCCTCTGCTACTGTTGGAAGGCTGCATTGTGTGTATTACCCACTTTCCCCAGCCTAAGGGCACAGAGATCTCTGTTGGGGTTGTGCAGGTCCTTGTTGAAAGTCCTGTGACACAAGAGGCTTTATACCTGTTCTATACTGGGAGACGAATCCCATTCCAAGCAGAAGACACCCTCAGGGACATTCAGCCATTTCCAATGAATCTCTTGGAACAGTCAGAGCTGCCTTTTTTCTTGCCTCTGCTGAAGTCTCAAAAACTCACAATACTATAGACTCGTCCTGTAGGCTGCCTCTGTAATCTCTAGGTTTTCTTTTCTTTTTTTAAAGATTTATTTTATTTATACATACAAGCTGGGGTACAGGCCAGAGGTGTGGGGCGGCGAGAGGGTTCACCAGAGACAGAACGGGTAAGCAGAACAGGCAGATAAGAACTACACTGCTGAGGGGAGCAGCGGGCGAGGCAGGAGAGGTCTGCCGCGCCATGTGGGATTCTCCCCGGCCGGGCGTCGAACTCGCGTCACCGCTGCCAACAGCTCCACAACGCAGCGCTTAACCACTGCGCCACCGGGGAGGCCTAGGTTTTCTTTTCTTAATAGTGACAGATAACAAAGAAAATTCTTAGGATTTTGCCTCCAGACTTCTTCAAAACTTCTAATACACAGATTGGAGTAAGTAGATATCTCTTTGCTGTACCCCAAAACCTGTTTATTTTCTTGTCTACTACGTTATAAAGTTTCTAGTAAGAATTCATACCTTGTTGTTGGTTTACTGGAGCATTTTTGCAGGTTTTTGATAGTTTTTTGTTCCTTTTGTGAGGTCTTCAGGGAGGAAGCTTCTGCGGTCCAACTTCCCTGAGCCATCATTATGGTGAAGTTCTATCTCCAATGGTCAACTTCTTTATCAATATATTCCCCACCCCCATAGACTCCAATGAAATCAACCTGGGGCGAGGCCTGGATCTTTAAAAGCTCCGTGGGTTATTCTAATAAGCAAGAGAACCATTGCCATAGCTCAGTGCTTTTCACATTTCTTTTCACACCAATTACTGAGGGTCTGGCTAAAATCCAGGTTCTGCATCAGAAGGACTAGCACCTGGCTCAAGTATCTCCACTTACAACCAGCTCCTAGTGCTGGTGCTGACGGGCCTCAGAACACACCTTGTAGCAAGTTTCTGGAATGAACTTTGTAGACTGCGCTTTGTGGAAAGTGCTCAGGACTTTGGTGACTTTAAGTTCTAATTACAGAGATGGAAATTCTCAAATGGTTAGGGTTCAAGGACATGTAAAAGATCAAAGCATCCACTTAAATCCTTCTTCAGAACACACTTAAATTGTTTTTACCCGGTTTTGCCCAAAAGCAAATACTCAAATTGTCTTTACCTGGACTTTGTCACAGCATCTTGTAGGCATAACTAGGGCCACACAAATAGAAACTGCATTCTCCGTGTGACACCGGCACATCACAAAGAGAGGCAGAGCAGTAAGGCGGAGCAAGAGAGGAGCAGTGAGCCAGTGTTGCTGTCATTTCCAGAGCTCATGGATCCCTGGTACCTATTCTCCACTAAGTTCGACAGATTAGATGTCATAAAAAAGGATTTTTAGGAATTCTCAGGGTAAAGCTAAGAGAGGATGGAAAACCTGGGGGGAGAGCAAACTGTGATAGTGTAAAATCACCACACGGTGGCGCCATTGGCTCAAAGAACATAAAAGTCAGACAGTTGTCTTGTGTCTGCCCTACTTTAGGGAACAATCTTTAAACAGGAGGAATAAAAATGATAGGAATGAAAAATCAGCCTGCTGGAAGTTGCTTTTCAAGTGGCAGGAACCTAGGACTTAGAACACCCCAGCAATGTTTAAGGGGCTCCTGGCTGTTGGGAAGTGACTTGTTTAAGTGATCCCTGGGAGGCGGGGAGGCGGCGGTGTTGAATGCCACTAGAACAGTAAAAATGGAATATTTTATTTTTTCTACAAACCTGATAGATTATTTTTGTGAAGGGATAAAATTCTTTGATTTTCTGTCTTTAAACAAGTTTTTCAAAGTTACTGTGTTGAGGGGTTTATATGAATGGAAATGTGATAAAATGCTTTAAGTACCGTTTTCACTTAATTCTCTTAACATTATTATCCCAATTTTACAGGAGACTGAAGGCTGAAGAGATTAAAGCAGTTCACCCAAATGTTGAAGCCAGAACTTGAACTAAATGTGATCTGTCCCACATTCCTGTGAGCTTAACTACTGTGCTGTATTACCCTCCAGTCAATATTAATCCACAAATTCCTGTGTTCAAATAGAAGTCTTCCTTAATCCAGCATAGTGAGTTGCAGTCAAACTTTCTTACATGACTCGGTGTGATAGGGGAAGAGCTGGTGTTCCAGGTGCTCCAACAAAGAAACCCAACCCACGCCTGAAAATCAAAATTTCCTTTTTCTTTTTTTCCCCTACTCAGAACTAGGCACTACCAGGTGAATTCATGTCTGGAAAAGGGTGTTTCCTTCTGTTTAATTCACTTTTCAGAATTTAATGTTATCTCAGGGCAGCTGCTTTGTACGTATTATGGGAATAGACAGTTCTCATTTTTGTAAGGACTGTGGAAGCCCCGCCTATTCACCCACTATGTCTTGAGGGAGGGGGACAGGCCTGTGCACTTACATGGATGCTCTTTCATTGTGCACTAGAAGGACTTCAATTTTCAGAATAAATGTGTACAGTACTAAAATGTGCATATCCATGATTCCAGGTCTAAGATTTTATCCTGAGAGGATGAGCGAATTTGTAACCAAATAACCCTGGTTTTCTTTATATTAAAAAAAAGTCCAGATAATACATATGGAAGGAATGATAGAATTAAAAATTCTCCATTTTTCAACTCTTAAGAAATCATGGATTCAGGCAATACAGTTGGTAGATGAAACCCTGGAGTAAAAGCAAAAGAGAAAATTTGAAGGGGAGATTTGCAAAGGGATCAGAGAGCCTGACAGACATTACCAACCCCACTGATCTTGATTATGGGACAAAAGACCTACTATGTGCCTTGCAAAGTGATGCAATAGGAGGTACCTAGCACATCTATACACACCCAAACATTTTGAACCTACACAAACTAAGAGCTAGCCTCTACTACAGCACAGAAAATCGAGGTTTATAGGAACAAGTTAAGTGACCCCACAAGGAAGCAAATACACCAACTCAGAATGAGTGACAGACTCTCTGCTCTGTGGGTGGCAATGGGCTCTGTTTTCTCACCAAGGGGAAGAGGGTATGCTCTGAAATAGAAGAGACTTGAGAAGAATAAAAACCAAACTCAACATGTAACCCCTGAATCAAATAACATACCAGTAAAAGGAAACTTGAGACAGTTGGAGAATTTCTACACAGACAAGAGGCTTGATGATCCCAAGGACTTACCATTCATTTTGTCAGCTGTGATAATGGTACCCTATCATGTACAAATAGTCCATTTTGAGAGATGCCTGTGGAAGTATATAAGGGTGAAATGACATTACGTGCCTAAAATCTGAGGCAAAAGGAAGAAAGTGGAAATAGGATAGACAAATCAAGTGTGCACGAGCCTCATCATTGCTTAATCCTGGTGATTCATATACTGGGGTCAAATTTACTCTGCATATTATTATTATTTCTTGAGAAGAAGATATTTTAATAATCACAAAATAAACAGGCATGCCTATATCCGTGATATGCTGTGGCACAAGAGAAAATCCAGTAGGTAAATATCATTTTCCACTTTACTGGGATTCATCCCCACTCAGCACTGAAGCTCTGCTACTGGTAAGCCAGCACCTAAGTGTGCCCCTCAGGTTGTTCTGTTCTGTTCTGTTCTCCATCTCAGAAGGACAGTTGGTGCCATCAGCCTGTTTAGCCTAAGTTCCATGCCTCTGGGCACCTCCAAGTGCACTACAGATAATTTGTGTCCCAAGCAAGTAGTGGTTGGTGCAAAGGTTTCTGCCACTGTTGCACTGGGTCAGGGTTCTGTTCAACAATGAATGTTCTTCTATAGCTCCAAGCAAGAAACACTCATCAATGCAGGAGCTCAAAAATATAGGAAACGATGCTCACCCTCCATCACAAGAAGAGAATACAAATTAAAACATATTGAGATTTTCAGGTTATGGAAAATCAGAACAATTGAAAACATACTCTCTGATGATGTAGGGGAATGAACAAGCATTCCCACACTTTATTAATGGGCTTATACACTGGAATAATACCTGGAGAGGGACAATTTGGAGGCATCTAGAAAAATTAGAGTTGCCAGTGCCCTCTGGCCCAGGAATTGCTCGTGAACACATGTATTCAATTTAAGCTTGCTCCTACTTCAAACCACAGTTATTCGTGGCTGGTCATTGTCACATTGCTTACAATAAAAGATGATTTGAAAAATTAAATACCTATCAGAGGAGAATACTAATACATTGTAGAATATCATTTAATTTTCCTTAAATGAAGAAATTATATCCATAATTATCAAACTGTCTCCAAGATACATTGAATGAGGAGGCAAAAGGCAAGGTAAGGCTGTAGTAGAAAGCATTTGTTCAGAAAAGGAAAAAGGATTACCTCTGCTTCTACATGCAAAAAATATTTCTGGAAGAATGCTCAAGACATGACATTGGTTGCCTTTAGTTAGGAGGAAGGAACATTTTCATTGTAAACTTTTATGTCCTTTGACTTTTGAGCTCTGTAAATGTATGAGCTGTTCAAAATATAAGGGTAGCAATAATTTCCTAACAACAGAAAACAAAAAGGAGTCCACTGACTTTCAAATGGAACTTTAGGGGAATCAATAGTTGTGGGGATGTGGGACTGAGAGAGGGCGGCTGGCAGGTGAACCTGCTGGAACATGGGCCACCAAGCAGCAAAGAGAACAAGGAACAGTTCAAGCTCCCTGAAGGGACAAAACATAATCCAGCTTAAATCAATTAAAGCCAAGTCACTGTAGCTGTTCAAGCTAATGCCAGTTTCATCTTAGATGCTGGCTGAAGTGTCTAGATGAAAGGGTCTCAGAAATACTGAGGGGAGTCTCTAGAAGCTAGCTGGACTGGTCAGAGTCCCAAAGCCTGGTGCTCCGAGCACCAGCAGTGGCAAAGCCACAAGGGCCAGGCTTGGTCCTGCAGACTCCGGCAGGGGAGTCCGGTCCCCACAAGCCACTGTGGACCCCTTGGCAGTGACTCCACAGCTAGGCCTGCTGCAGGGTGATGCGCGAACCAAGAATGGACACTGAACTGGTGTGGAATCAAGCTCACTTGTGCTCAAGTACAGACAGTGCCTGAGCTTTCCTTTTTTAGTCTATAAAACATCCTGTAAAAATTAAATAGTAACCAGAGGAGAAAACAGTACCTACTTTATTTGATAAATGAGTCAAAGTAAAGGGTGGCTATCATTATCAGAAGACATAGATGCGACTTGGAAATACTTAGAGATCAGAATGTCTGGGGTGTCTGTTCTGCTTGGTGGTGGACAGGGTAAATACAGGCCACACCACGTGACCACTCTGAAGGGCAGGCTTTAGGATCTTGGCACTGAAAGGGGGCCCCTTGGTCATCCCATGTCCCTGTGGGGGTGCTCACTAGATGCATTTCTCTGTTCCTTCCTGAACATATAGAAAACAGTAATTCCCAGCTGCTTGCCCTTCACTGAAGCCATGAGATTGGATGCAGCAGAAACCGGAGCAGAGCTGGGGCTGCGGAAAGCCGTCAGCAAGCTCTTTCCTGAATAAAAGCCATGCATTGGGATGACAGAACCACAAAGAATGGAATTCTCATGCACGCCAACCCATGGCATTTTGTATGTGCGTTGAATAGACTTTTATGTGTTAAGTCACTGAAATATTGAAGTATTTGTTACCACAGCGTACCCCAGACTAACGTGACAAAATTGGCCCCAATACATAGTGGCTCTAAAGGTAGCAATGGGGGCCCCAGGTGTATTTTTCACTAAGGCTACCTGGGCTTGCAAAATGTTTTTGCTTTTAAGGGGATTCTGATCAATGAGGTGCCGTGATACCAGATGACTTTCAGGACACTCATAATCCACAGGCTCTTCATACAACACCGTTTGCGTGGGTGGACCAAATCTTACCAAATGTCGGATCCACAGTGACATGACATTGATAAACAGAACTTGTGGTACCAAAAAATGTCCAGGAAGCAATGTACAGATTCAATGTAACCTCTATCAAAGTTTCACTGGTATTCTTTAAAGAAATAGATGGGGGAAATCACTGAAATTCATATGAAATCCTGAAATGCCAAAGCATCACAACAAAAAAGAAGAGGTATCGCACTACCAAACTTCAAATTATGTCACAAAGCTCGTAAATTGAAACAGTATGGTATTGGAATAAAAACAGACATATGGACCAATGGGATAGAATCAAGAGACCCACAAAAAATTCACACCTGTACTGACAGTTAATTTATGACAAAGGAGCCAAGAGTATAAAATGGAGAAAGGAATGTCTCTTCAACAAATGGTGTTGGAAAAACTGAACATGTCACGCCAAAAAATGAAGTTAAGCCACTAATTCACACCATTTACACAAAGAATAATTGGATATAAGACCAGAAACCATAATACATAGAAGAAAATATAGGCAGAACCCTCCGGCTCATTGGTTTCAGACATGTCTTTGGGGATTCAAATCCAACAGCAAGGAAAATAGAAGCAAAAATAAACAAATGGGACTACATTAAACCAAAACATTTCTGAAGGGCCTCCCTGGTGGCGCAAGGGGTTATATCTCAGCATTATGAAGCAGTCAGCAGCCACTGTAGCACAAGTTCAATCCTGGCCAGGGAGCTGACCCACATGGCATAGCAGACGTCTCCTGTCTTGCCCACTGCTCCCCTCAGCAGTTTGTTTCGGTAGATCCACCTGTTCTGCTCCCAACTCTGTCTCTGGTGAATCCTCTCATCTCCCCTCTTCCCACACACACACCTCTAGCCTGCACTCCAGCTCTTGTATGCATAAATAAATCTTTTTTCTAAAAAAAGGATAACATTTAAAAAATAAAATGTTTCTGCATAGCAAAAGGAACCATCACAAAAAGAAGAGACCCTACTGAGTAGAAGGAAATATTTTCAACGTTATACATCTGATGAGGGGCTAATATTCAAGGTCTACCGAGAACTCATACAACTCAACAAGAAGACAAACAGCCCAATTTAAAAATGGGCATAAGAGTTAGAGACACTTCTCCAAATAAGACATACAGATGGCCAATAGGCACATGAATAAATGCTTATCATTTGTCATCAGGGAAATGCACATCAAAACCACACTGATATATCATCTCATGCCTGTGAGAATGGCTCATGCCAAAAAGACCAGTAACAGCAAGTATTGGAGAGAATGTTGGACACCATTGGTGGGACTGTAGACTGTCCAGACCCTATGGAAAACAGTATGGAAGTTTCTCAAAATATGAAAAATAGATCTACCATATGACCATATGGTCCATCAATTCCACTCCTTGGTAGTTATAAAAGGATGCAAAAACACTAGTTTGGGGCCTCCCTGGTGGCGCAGCGGTTAAGCGCTGCGCTGTGGAGCTGTCGGCAGCGGAGATGCGAGTTCGACGCCCGGCCGGGGAGAATCCCACATGGTGCAGCAGACCTCTCCTGCCTCGCCCACTGCTCCCCTCAGCAGTGTATTTCTGATCTGCCTGTTCTGCTCCCCGCTCTGTCTCTGGTGAACGCTCTCGCCGCCCCACACCTGTGGCCTGTACCCCAGCTTGTATGTATAAATAAAAAAATAAAAAAAAACACTAGTTTGCACTCCTCTGTTCATTGCAGTACAATTTCAATAGCCAAGCTATGAAAACAATCTAAGTCCCCAATGACAGATGAGTAGGTTAAAATGTGGCACATATGCAGGGTGGAATACTATTCAGATATAAAAAAGATGAACTCTTGCCATTTGTGACAACAGGATGGGACTGGAGGTTATTATTCAAAGTGAAATATGTCAGAAGGAAAGAGACAAATACTGGATGATTTCACTCATTTGTGGAATACAGAAAACCAAAGTAAAGGAATGAACAAAACTAAACTAAAACAAATCTTAGAAATCTGATTGCAGAACTGAAATTACTAGATGGGGAAGGAGATAAGGGGACCTAACGTGTGTGTGGATGGCGGGTGAAGGCATGACAGACCATCATTACTCCAGTAAAAATACAATTTTTTAAAAAATCATAAGAATTTAAAAAATATGTTGGGAAACATGGATTGACTTCCCCTTCATCTTAGATAGGAAAATAGATACTCACAGAGAAGGGGCAGGGACTTGTCCCGTCTTATCAAAGCCCTTTCGAGAAGCAGGTTTCCAGGTTAGACGTGGAATGAGGATGAAGGTCAAAGAGCCCTGAGCCTTAGTAGATCAACCTGTCACCTGGGGTTTTCAAGACTGAAAGGCATTTTTTCTGCTTTCTGTGAGATTTAAGAAACTAGATGTTCTTGGTGACTTGGTCCCCTTTAAAGCTCCAGGAACCAGGCACAAATGGGTGAGGCCAGAGCAGGTACCAATAAATATATTTCAGTGTTCTATTGTCAGATCGCCTACTTCTTCTAGAAAAGTCCAAAAACCTGATGTATATGTGAGATCTCCCAATTTGAGGCCTCATCCCATCTGGTTCCAAGCTCCATCCTCCTGTTTCCCTCACTGCAAGGATCTGACCATGGCGGGGCCAGACCACAATAGCACTGATACACTGACGGGGGTGCCAGAGTTGGGAAGAAAACCCACAAGACAGTCAATTAAACTGCACTTCAAATAAACAATGAATGAACATTCGATATAAATCTATATATAAGTATTAGCATATACAAATATGTATAGGCAACAGTTGATACCAAAGAATATAAGTATATTCCAGGCAATAGTTACATAATATAGCCTGGGGCATACTGATACTTTATACATATAGATACAAATAAAAATATTGCCTGGAACATATTATACTAAAAAATTATTCACTGTTTATCTGAAGTCCAAGTTTAACTGTTATCTTGTATTGTGTCTGGCTCTTCATCAAGGCCAGTTGAATGGCCAGGAAATCTGGAAAACAAAGATGCATGGACCAGGTGGGCTGAGAGTCAGCAAAGCTCTGTATTGTGACAGACTCCCTGGGGGGGGGTGCAGGAAGGCATGAACCCTACTCCAGTAAGCAAGTGGGGACCTGGGTCACTGGTACCAGTTGTCTGGTGAGATGTCTACACAAGCTGGTTGCCCTCCAGGCAGCTGGCTTCAGCCCACGGCAGGAATCCTTGCTACTCTCCCCATCTCTTCCACCCGCTGCGGCCAGGCCCACTCCCCGTGGGTTGATCCTCCTCTGACTGCATCTGCTTCCACAGCACCATCTGCCATGAGGCTAGAGTGTGACAGCAGCATCCCAGAGCCCAGGTTTGCTCATCTTCTCTGCCCACAGGATGCACAGCATGCCCACAGGTTCCGGGGGCCTGGCAGCTCTGCTGAGGTTGCTGAGGTTGCTTCCGCCACTTTGTCTAGGAGAGGGTGGCCAGCCCAGTAATCACAAGCCTCCCTCCTTACTGCAGACTTGATTGTCTGACATTGTCTGCTGCCAAGGAGAAACTATATTTCCTCTACTCTTATGTTCAGTGTCTGGCAAAGAGCGAATTAGACAACAAAAGACAGATTAACAGGAGAAAAGATCCACAATTTGTGTTAATATTTACAAGCCAGGGAGTTCACAAAAAAGTGAAATTCAAAAGTGTTTAGATTAAGAGGCTCATATACCATTTTAGCAAAGGAGAGAAGGCTTGAGCTTTAAAAGACAATCAATTATAGAGACATGACGAGGCATGTGGGGAATAAATGGAAGTTAGGGGCTATTTTAGTGAGGTCTGCCTCTTGGTGCTGACTTCCCATCTTCAGTCATGAGTCATTCTCTCTCTGGGACAGGGTGGGTGCCTCTCTGTAAGGGAAATGTGTGCCCTGTTTTAGATGGACATGGGGAAAACAACGAATTCTTCCTACATTTGTTCATACTCAATTGCCTTCAGCTCAAAACGATCCTTCTGGCAGAGGAATTTTGAGGTGGCATGTTCTGATCCCCTTCACTGCCCTGCTCCCAGGTATGGCTGTGGTGGATGCTCTTTTGCCAGGAACCACCACCTTCCTCAAAGTGCTGCCCAGCCCGAGGGCCACCAGAATGAAGCAGGGTCTAGATGACAGAAAGCATCCTCACCTCCACTGCCTCCTTCCCCGCTGCTTCTCCCTCACAAGGAGCCCCATGTAAGGCAACCCAGTCTTCCATCTACATCTCAAAACTAAATAAATACTACTTTTCCCTTTGAATATTTTTTTGTATAATTGATTAAACCAACCCCAAAGTATGAAGGGCAAATAATTATTTTCTCACCCCAAGTCCTATGGGATTCATTTACCTAATGTTACTATTACTTCTGAACACTGATGCTAAATCATGCCTTCCAATCCCCCAGGAACTTAAGACATGATTTGGATACTTGTGCTTTTACTCCCAGAGTATTTAATTCACCGGGGTGAATAACTTAAAAGATGAGCCATCTAACCTCAAATATTGTGAGTAATAGTTTGTCTTTTCTGCCCTCATTGGAAGGTTGATTTGGGTTCTGGAGGTTTGTTCTTCAGACGGGAGTGGATTTCAGAGGTTCTCATTGCTGTTGTGGATTTCTAGCAGGGGGGTATCTACCCCCAGAGGTTCTGATTTAAAAGGTTTGGGGAAAATCTGAGATCTAGGTTGTTAACAGATATTTCAGAGCACTTCGAATCCCACGATCCATAGACAACACTTTGAGAAGCTTTGGATTAAATGATCTGCCTGGCTTTCTAATAAGTTATGACTTAAAATTCTACTTCCTAGTGGCTTTAGAGAATTCACATTTAGGTTTAATCCAGAAGTCATTTTTACTGTCACTAATACTGAAGACCCCTGTTTCTGGGACCTCTGGTCAACAAACATGTCCAGGGCCTCCCCGGAGGAGCAAGGGATTAAGTCTCAGCACTATGAAGCTATCAGCAGCCACTGGGGCATGAGTTCGATCCCCAGCCAGGGAGCTTCCCCCATGCTGCAGCAGACCTCTCCTGCCTCCCCGCTGCTCCCCTCAGCAGTCTCTTACAGTCAATCTGCCTGTTCTGCTCCCCACTCGGTCTCTCGTGAATCCTCTCACCCCCACCCCCACATCTGGCCTACACCCCAGTTCTTGTATGTATAAATAAATAAATCTTAAAAAAAAAATACATCCATCAGTGAGACAGAAACTCATGGGCAATTGGGCTGCAGCTTCTCCGGAATCCCCAGCATGTCCTTCTGTGATGTATGAACGTCATTGTCACTGCTGCCCTGGAGGAGAGATCCTAGAACTTGTGTGAAATAGAATGTAGCCAAGATGCCTTTGTCAGCCCACACCTTTACTGTTCCGCCCAGAAGGGAAGAGAAAATACTGATTTCATCCATTTACCCATACTGACCTCCAGGGGACAGCAGAGCCCACAGAACATCCATTCATGTAGGGCCACAGGTCCCTGCTGTATTTGATTAGCTAGGGGACCAAAAGTGAGGACAGAAAGGGTCTGGTTGCCCAGGATACTGCAGTTATACCCGCTTAGCAACCCTGGACAGAGCTGTAGTCACATTTTTCTACCTCTGATGGATACATTTCCAGACACAGGAGAAATCCAGGGGCTGAGGAAAGAACGGCACAGGAGACCCCAAAAGCCCTGTGAACTCTAAACCCATCGACGATCCAAAGTGCTGAGATTAAAACCCACCCATATCCACCCTGTCAGGTAGTTGCCCTGGGCAGGCTTTTTCTCTGCTTTCTCAGCTATCAGAAGTGAGCAGGGTTTTGGCGATGAAATGGGTTATTAGATGTTAGTCGTTCAGAACAAATAGCAGAGTAAGTGTTGTACAAATGCTTGCTCCAAAGTCACATAACTCCAAATCACTTTTGGGAAATTCCAGACTCTGGGTAACTTTGGTTTTTAATACATTATTTTGCATTTGTATTGGATCTAGACCATTAGATCTGTCAAACTAATTCATAACAGCTAACGGGAGTTGAGTGGCTGATTTGAATAAATGAGTCTGGATTGACAGGGGTTTCTCTATGGGAGCAAGTAGGAATGCAAAGGGCATGTTTCTGAAATTCCTACAGTGTACTTTGGCTCGTCAAATATTTCACTTAATAGAGAGATATGTATATATCATGCTCAATAGCCAATTCCAAAACGTTAGTTACAATAAAATACGTATAGGACTAAACTATATTGGACATATCTTCTTGAAGATTCAGCATCTGCAGTAAATCACAGATATTACTGTGGTGGAGGCAAGCAGGTGGGCCTGTGCACAGAGCGTGCTTGGAGATAGGAAATAGCCTACATTGGTGTATGCTGTTATCTACTCAAATAACATCTGTCCACATCTGTTGCTGGCAGTCTGAGCTTGTTTAACAGCAGGACCAATCCTTAGAGACATACCACAGTCAGCATGGAGGCTTGAGATAACACATACAAGAAGTCAAGGCTCAAAGAAGGCACGTTCTCCCATCTGCCTGTCCAGCACCTCCCTGCATTTCTAACCTTAGCTCCAATGCGTGAGAGTTGCTGAAACTCTAAGTGCGCTGAAACTACTTCATATTTCCTCAAAGGGGACAGGCCCAGGGAGACGCAGTGGCAAAACTGTATCAGAAGCTTTCATAGCTAATTCTTTCAATGCTCACTTTGTTCTCTTGTAACTCCTTCACTCTTTTCCCTTTTCCTTATCTTTCCCCAGGGCCCCCACTATACTCTGCAAACTAGAAAAAGCAACCTCCAAAAACAGCACCCTTTCTAATCTGGCAAGTGGGAGAAGAGCACTCTTTCTGGAACTGAGCCCTCACTGGTCCCCTTGGCTGATCCCCTTTGTGCAATATACAAAATGTTCAGCACAGTTAGCGACTGAAGTCACCCACAGTTCCCCAAAAGCCAATGGAGAGCCAGTCTTTGCCGTGAGAAGTATGGCCATAGCAGCCTGCTAAGAGCGGGCCCCAGGCAGATTCATCCAGCACCCTGCACAGAAACCATCACATAACGTGGGAGACAGAGATTCCTTCTTTCCTCTCAAAGACCCTTCCACAGACCTATGGAATCTTCCACTTAAACCCCAGTGTAAGTGTGAGGACATGGTCTAAAACACCCAAGCAGTGACTGGAGTCTTCTGGAGGATTAGATTTTCTAAACAACTGCTGAATTTGCTTTTGGTTAAGTCCAGTGGCCTGGCCCATGGGATATATGAAACTCTTGACACAGATAACAAACATCACCAACTCTCAGAATCCAATGAGTAAATAAACTCCATTGTCATTTAAAGAGCAAACCACTTCCTTTGCTATTTACCCTTCACACTGAAAAAGCAAATGATACTGTGGGAACACTGAAGCATGTCAGTGAGCAAACCATCAGCAAAAGCCAGCTTGCCTCTTCCGACACTCCTCTGCCCTCTAAGATTGGAATTTGGGGAGTTTGCATTCAAATGATTTCTTTTTTCCTCCGTAATGACAACGTTCAGTACCACATAAGAAATGAAATTGAAGCATTGATCTTATTTTTCAAACATAGGATAGCTTCAATATTAAAATTAACATATAAATTTAGCATCCATCTTATTTTCGGCTCACTTCTGCTGAGTAAATGCACTTATAAAGAATGAATCACTGAAACAGTGCAGTGAAATCAAGTTCATTTTTCAAAGACGTCAGTTCAAATGCAGTCAGTGCCTGTTTTCTGGACACCCAACAAATGTTCCCAGGATGTGCCCCTTCCCACTCCCGCCTGCCAACCCAGCCACAGGGCAAGCTGGGAACTTCAGATAATGAGTCCTTAAGGAGAGAACCCCATGCCTGCGACTGCTGCCTGCTACCCCTTCCTCCAGTTCTACATCTTTTTATAAGCTTTGAGTGTAGTTCAGTTCTTAGAAGCCCGCCGATGAACCCCAACAGCCACAATGGTTTGAGAATCATCGCCCCTTTGCCCCACTACCTGTTGCCTCTCCAAGTTAATCTTACACACTATCACCGTAAACCATAGCCATCACCTGGCTAAAAATGCCTTGCTTCTCGGGCCTCCCTGGTGGCGCAGCGGTTGGGCACTGCGCTGTGGAGCTGTCGGCAGCTGTGGAGCTGTCGGCAGCTGTGGAGCTGTGGAGCTGTCGGCAGCAGTGACGCAGGTTCGACGCCCGGCCAGGGAGAGTCCCACATGGCGCGGCAGACCTCTCCTGCCTTGCCCACTGCTCCCCTCAGCAGTGTATTTCTGATCTGCCTGTTCTGCTCCCTGCTCTGTCTCTGGTGGACCCTCTCGCCGCCCCACGCCTCTGGCCTGTACCCCAGCTTGTATGTATAAATAAAAAATAAATCTTTAAAAAAAAATGCCTTGCTTCTCGACTCACCTATGGAAATACTTTCATTTTCCCATCATCAAAAGTATTGCTATTTCACAATAAGATACCACCTGGTAGAACGGGTCTTATCAACAAGACCAGAGATAACAAGTGCTGGGTAGGATGCGGAGAATGGGGGTCTCTGGGAACCGCTGGTGGGAACTTAAGTGAGCATAGCACTATGGGCAAGGATGGAGGCTCCTTGAAAATTTTAAAAAACGACTACCATATGACCCAGCAATGCCCCTTCTGGGAATAAACCCGAAGGAAATCACTATTTTGAAGAGACAGCTACCCCGCCTACTCAAGTTCACTGTAGCATTATTCACAATATCCAAGACAAGAATACAATCTATGTGTCCATCAATAGATTACTAAAAATCCTGTTCTGCTCTAAGTGAAATAAGCCAGTCACAAAAAAATAAGCACTGTGTGATCTCACTCATGTGAAATCTACAAAATCATAGAAACAGAGTGTAGAATGGTGGTTACTGGGTGCTGGCAGTGGGGGGCATGGGAGATGCTGGTCACAGGGAGCAAACTTTCAGCTATCAGATGAGCAAGTTCTGGGACCTAATACATGGTACGGTGAGTATAGTTAACACACTGCTGTATACTGAAAAGTTGCTAAGAGAGCAATTCTTCAAAGTTCTCACTACACACATACGTAACTTTGTGAGGTGTGGTGTGTTATCTAACCTTACTGTGACCATGTTTTGCAATATATACAAGTAGCAAACCATCACATTGCACATCTTAAGTTTACACAATGTTATGTGTCAATTAGATTTCAATAAAGCTGGGGTGACAGAAGAGTGTTGCAATTTCCTAAGAGGCAAAACTCCAGGGCAAAACCCATTTCCAGGTGTCACTAGTAAACCAGAGTCACAGAACTGAAGGATCAACCTCCTGAAAAATATGCTGAGCTTTGAGTGCCTCCCCTTGGGGGAAAGGATGGTGCACTTATGCTAATATCTGACCATCTACCAGCCAGAAGTTTCTAGAAACAGGCATTTCTGACCCGAAATCTAATCACTAACATTGATGCCAACATTATTTGAATGAGATCCAGGGCATATATCAAGGCTGCTTACATGCTAAAGCTTATTTTACCATAGAAAAGTGGATGGGAGGGGAGGGAGGACCCAAAAATGTGATGAAGAGCAAATGGATTCCCAAATCTTGACATGTTTAAAAATCAGCAGAGGATGATGATCAAAATGCAGGTGCTTCTGGATTCTGAACAACAGTGGAGCTCAAGGTTCTAAATTAGAAATTAAACATCAGGTGTGTGGATCACACTTTGAGACAAGTTGTCTAGAACCTCTTGCTTAACCCATCCACACTCACATCTTAGAGAATGAAAGTGTTTGCTCTAAGAGTGGGAGTTGCCAGGTCCCTACCAGAGGGGACAAAAACCCCTGCTGTTTGGTGTGAACTGACTTTCTAAAAGGACAGCCTGACTCACAGGCCAAACCTCAGTTTATAAACTAAAGTGTACCGAGCACCCTGATGTTTTGTCTGTATGACAGATGGGGCTTAACTACAAGCAGTCTGTTGAGTTGGTTATCCTCTTTACCTCCAGATGTTCAGCTTCCTGTAAGTGAGTAACTGAGCACCCATGAACAGCTGGGTCTTTACCTCCCTTGACTGGAATATTGAATTCTCCATATTCTACAAACCATCGCAAGGTGAGCTTTGAGAGCTAAGCTAGAACCTAAGAGGCTGTGCCACTTGAATCACAGGGGGCTCAGCCCTCAGGGCTGCAGAGGAGCTCAGGGGTCTGCTGGAAGCATGAGGATCTTAACAATTAATTTTCCTCTCCTCACCCCCTACCACCACACTCACCCCACCAAAGAAAACATTTCTGGTTTTAGAAAATTGTATGGAGAATCACACATACCTGCACAGATAATTCCATTTTGTGAGCCACTATAAAAAGAAGCAAATGACACTGGTGATTTGTGATGCAAAAAGCAAGCTGAGCTTGGTTCAATCCGGGTCCTTCAACCTGGAGAAGTAACGGCTGAAGACAGACTTGGTAGCACCGGGGCCTCACATAGGCTCTGTCACCTTGTTAAGGAAATGTAGATAAACTTTTGAGATGAAGACACTTTGAAGATATATTTGTCCTAGATGGGCCCAGACATCAGCCCATCACTATTACACAAACATACATCCTCCACATGTGCCTTTAGAATCAGGGGACAAATTATTCTCTTCTGCATTCATTCACTTTCTTCCTTTCTGTAAACAGTAATGTTTAAATGTAACCGAACAAAAAATCCTATTTACTTTTGAAAACTGTTATGTCCTTATGTCAGTTAAATATACATTAGTCCAACTAATTCAGTTTTTTTTTCCCCTCAAGGAATTCTCATTCCAAAAGTGTCCAGTAGAAATAAGTATGAGAAGATCCTTGTGTTTTAGTATCCTTTTCCAGGGACCCACACAAGGGAGGGGAGCAGCTGATATTAGCTCCTGGTCCCCAGGAGTTCAGGGAGAACATCAGACCAAAAGCATTTGCCCTTTCCTCTGCTGGTCTGAGGATCCTTTCAAAACTTCTTGCACTGGGAGTTTTCTCTGCACTGACAAATAGAGGCTTTTATTTGCTTATTACTTTCCTTTCTACTTTCATTAATCTGTTATCTGATCTAAGAAATAATCGTCCAAGCACTTTGAAGAATGAAAATAGTGAGAGAAATAGTTGGTGTGGATACCACTGAATATTGTTTGAAAATTTACTTTTAAAAATAACTGAGTGAGAAGTTTGTCATATACAGCACCCCAGACATGCTTTTAAAATGAAGAGGGAATGCTCTTGTTTCATTTTGTTGTGGTCATCCATCAAACCAGAATAGCATCTTCTCCAAGCAAGAACAAGGGAATTCATATCTATATGCTGAATGCAAAGCTACTAAGCCTAATCAATAGCTGTCATTTATTGGGTGCTTCCTCAACGTCAGGGACCATGCACGATACGTCCTTACACACTCAGTAGATTACTGTAGTGTTTCATTTTTACTAATGTGAGTGTTCATTATAATCTCTGCTTATCTTCGACACGTGGGCAGGTAAGTTGGACAATAACATATAAAGAGCATTCTCTCACACATAGTAGGCACTCAAATATCTATTGAAGAAATGAATGAGTGGATAAAGGGAGGGCCTGAATTAACTCTATGCATAAACAATTGATTCTCCTTTCTGAATGGCGCCCCCAAATTTCTCCAAATCATATTTCCCGAGGAATGTCTCATTAACTGATACCTTGATGTCAGGCCCATGCACTAGTAAGCAGCTTTCACTTCAAGTTTCTATTATCAGAGATCCTCGTTCCACCAGTAGAAATGACATAAACCAAGATCATCTCCTTAGTTTATTTTTTTTCTAGAGTCCTTAGCATGCTACATTAACCTGACAAAGCTTAATCGTGTGTTCATTTCACAATACATTTCATGCAGTTCACAGCTGTGATTGGTTTTACATTGACATTACACATGTTTCAATTCAGCCATGTGAAAAGAATAATTCTTAATGGAGTTTGTCTCTGAAAAGTGTCCAAGCTTAAATAAGCATGTGAGCAGTTCACACTAGTCTTAAGTACAGTCTCTCTTTAAAATGTGAGGGTTTTTAGCATAGGAAATAGTGTCCCTGTTTGTAGTCCATTCGCAACTGAACCACTTCCTTTAGGTTTCACATATCCTGAGGAATCCTCTTTTACAAAATTGCATTCAAGTATACTATTTTATCGAACATTCCGGATTGAGTTTAAGAACAAAGCTGACCTTCAGCTTTATATCCCCAAATAAATCTTCGGAGGACTCAGCTTTCCCAAGACTATTCTTAGCATTAGACTCTCTTTTACAATAAACATTCAGCACTAAAGCCACAGAGTAGAGCTATTTGGCATTTCCCAGTGAAGTGCAAGAAATTAAATAAGTTATGTTTTTTATTGCTAATGTATAGAATCAAGCACAGTCACTTTGTCAAACAGAAGGAAAGGGTATACACAGATTGTGGCCTCTCAGAATGGGGAGAGGGGTTTCCCCAGCGTTCAAATGCACAGAAAATGTCACCTGGTCTTTACGCCTCCGGCACCACTTTAAGATGAAGTATTGAGTATTCTAGAGTCTGAGGAATCGGACCTTTCATCATAGTCATCCTCAGTATAAATGGACTGCTTTGACACAATTGGACACCCGTCATCAGGGATGGAGATGCGAGGGTCTTCCGGGGCGCGGGAGGGGAGGACAGGCGAGCTTCTGAAGACGCTGGCAGAGTTACTGGGGAAAGGGCTGACATACTGGGACCTCAGCTGGTACTGCTGCTGCAGAGTCATGGTGTTCCAGAGGGTGACATCGTTGGGCAAAAAGGGGCTCGACTGGTTTCTGGCCAAAGTATTCCTCAGCATCAGAGGGTACCGGGGCGGCTGGGGGAAAGGATGCTGCAGGGGCACCGCCAAGGGGTTGGGGACAACGTTACTAGAATCCGTGGAAAACCTCAAAGTGTCTGGGACTCTGAAGGCCGACCCCACAGACCATTTGGAAGAGGAGATGGGGTACGAGCTCAGGGTATGTTCAAAGATGTGCCCGTTGGGGGGCAACACGAGGCTCTCTGGTTCTGAAGTTCGGTCTGCGGCGGAGACTGACGATCTGCTGGAAAGCAAGACCTCCACGGCGCTCACCAGGTCCCCGCCACAGCCCTTCAGGATCAGCTCAAGCACCGTGGGCTTCTGGTTGGGGAATATTTTTTTTAACACTTCCAGTGGTGGTCTGTTGGCTTTCAAGCTGAAGGGGAGAGAAACGGTCCCCGACGGGCCCTCGATCAAGAGGTGATTTTGTTCCCCGTGGTACTTGGGGCTCTCCGGATGACCCTCCGAACTGCCTCCATTTTTCTGGACAGCATAGCTGCCTTCATCCACAGACACTATCTCGGGACTTTCAGGGGTGAAGCAGCTCTTACTTTTTGCCACATCTGGGGAGCTCCTCTGGTCCGTGTCCTTGTCACTGAAAGTCTCTGTGTTGTCTGCAGTGCTGCTGTCCCCAAGTCGTTCTTCACTCAAATCTAAAAAGTAGAGAACAGCTGGTCAAGCCTTTCCCTGCGTGCATGAAGAGAAACAGGTCTGAGCAGGGCAGAGCTGGAAGGGGAAGGGCATCTTAAAGGGGAAATGGGTCTTGGTAGGTTATAATACACTGTAAGCCTCAAGAAAAATCCAAACTATGTCACTGGCAAATGCCAAAAATAATCTGTAAATAAACACCTAGAAATCAGAGCGACAGCGCAGAAGAATGTGTGTGGAAGCTAGCCTTAAACACAGAAAAGCTACACTCTATCTCTCAGCACTGAAGATGTGGCAGGAACAGTCTACATGGGGGCCCTCTAGAGACTGGGATAAACACAGTGCAGGAAAAAATGGAAAATGAGCTCAGACTTGTCTTCCAGCACCTATTCTGTATACCAGATGCCAGATGTAATCCAGGGAGGAACATTATCAGCTGGTGCCTGACCCATAAACCCACAAGGAATTTTAACATTTAAAATCTATTTTCCCATAGGCTGATAGTGTGCTAAATATGAACTAGTCATTAGTATGTTTCATCAGGGTACCATGTACAATACAATAACAAGGCAATATAATTGCCAAAGCGAAGGAAAGCAGTCTCTTATACACTGAGATCTTTCTTTAAAAGCCACTGAAGGGGGGCCTCCCCGGTGGCGCAGCGGTTAAGCGCTGCTCTGTGGAGCTGTCGGCAGCGGCAACGCGAGTTCGACGCCCGGCCGGGGAGAATCCCACATGGTGCGGCAGACCTCTCCTGCCTTGCCCGCTGCTCCCCTCAGCAGTGTATTTCTGATCTGCCTGTTCTGCTCCCCACTCTGTCTCTGGTGAACCCTCTCACCGC
>PVIJ01003338.1:0-62768 GCA_004024925.1 Scalopus aquaticus | reverse complement strand
TATGGGGGAAGGTGTGTGGACAAGAAGTAGGTATGATTTTATGCACTGTTTTAATGCTAAAATACATAGAAAAGACTTAAAGATAACTTCTTGAATTAAAAGAAGAGAGGGAGAAAAGAGGCTTCCTAAACAAAGTAGATTTGCTGTGAAGTAAATCAGTCGCAAATGTAACGTTTTGACCTAAGACCGGTACCCTCAAAAGGACTAGTATTACAGTGCTTAAGCAGGCAGAAAGGAGGTAAGACCAGTTTGCTTGCAGTAGTAAATTCTAACAGACCTTTATAATAAGGAACATATTCTTTATTAACAAGTTATATGAAAGTAGATTTTTATCCTTTTAAAAACATGTACTGGCTGTGCCTACTCAAAGCCAATGCAACTGATCTAAAGATGAAAATTATTAATGACCCAGTTGTCGTGTTGTAAACAATCGGTTTGCCTGTGTTTTCTACCGCCTTGCCTGAATAGCTTCATTGTCACCTTCTCTGTGGGCACACCTGAGTATGTGCAGATAGTCCATGGTGAAATTTCATCAAAGCAGCTTCTAAAACCCATCTCCTCCTGCTTGTTGTTGTTTATCTTAAAAACCTTAAACAAGGGCCCATTTATGAACATTTGATAGATCTTAACTATAAGTGAAAAACAAAACTGGGGCCGCCCTGGAGGCACAACGGGTTAAGTTTCAGCACTATGAAGCTGTCTGTAGCCACTGCAGCACTAGTTTGATCCCCAGCCAGGAAGATTCTCATATAGTGTAGCAGACCTCTCCTGCCTCACCTGCTGCTCCCCTCAGCAGTGTACGTCAGTAGATCTGCCTGTTCTGCTCCCCCCTCTGTCTCTGGTGAACACCTCTGGCCTACACTGCAGTTCGTATGCATAAATAAATCTGTTAAAAAAAAAGAAAAACTGGGCCTCCCTGGGGGTGCAGAGGTTAAGAGCTGTGCTGTGGAGCTGTCGGCAGTGGTGACCGTGAGTTCGACGCCCAGCCCGCATGGCTTGGGGAGATTCCCACATGGCGCGGCAGACCTCCCCTGCCTCGCCTGCTGCTCCTCTCAGCTGTGTATTTCCCTTGATCTGCCTTTTCTGCTCCCCATTCTGTCTCTGGTGAACCCTCTCTCCACCCCACGCCTCTGGCCCATACCCCAGCTTGTATGCATAAATAAGTAAATCTTCAAAAAAGAAAAAAGAAAAAGAAAACTTTGTTTCTTCACAAGGCAGTAAACATGCCAGGTTTTTAAAACCATTCTTTAAATGACAAGATATTTTAAAATAAGTGTGCAACTTTCCATAATAAATCTGAAGTAAATTCATATTTGCCCTCAAATTTGCATTTTAAGTAAATTTTTTTTCTGATACAAAATAGCAGGATTTCATGTGGAGGTCCTTTGCAGCCCACATGTATTAAGCATCTTTGCTTAATCTTTGCACAAAAGACCCATTTTTGTAAGAGAATACAGCTTCCTAAGACTGGGGACCCAACTTTCATCTCCTAAGTTAGGATGGTATTTGTCCTTGATCCAAAAGAGAAAAATAACAACAACAACAAAAAGCTTCTATGGATTCACATTCTAATCAGTTAGACCTATCTAAAATTTCCCGACTCATGATCCCACACATTCCTCTTGGCTGATAGTCTATTAATAAACACTTGAAAATGAGTGGACAATGACAGTGTGTTAATTCAGCACTGAACCGAACACACAATTGGATTTTGGCCCCTGCTCAATGAAGCTTGGGTAAAAAGTCAATACTCTCCCCAAGCAAATATGGACATCAAGTAATATTTTAAATACGATGTACCTCTAAACAGCTTTCTTATTTTAATTTAGTTTTCACTCTCTATTATCATCAGCATGAAGTATTTTTATCCCCAACATGTGCAAGATACTAAATGAGACAGAATAAAGGGTGGAAATCAGCAGGAAATATAAGACCTGGCCCTAAATTGTGGAACTTATTTTCTTGTTGAGGAGACAAGGGGAATGTACAGGGTAAAAGCAAACACTGCCAGGCAGAATTTACCATGTGTTTATGATACACGGTGCACACTACCTTCATAGAAGTGTTATTGAGAATGGCCAAAAGGTAGAAACAACCCAGAATGAATGAATGGCAAAGCCAAATGTGGTCCATACACACAATGGAATATTATTCTGCCTCCAAAAAGGAATGAAATTCTGATATAGGCTATAATATTGATGAACCTTAAAAACAGGCTAAGTAAAATAAGTCAATTACAAAAGGATCACTGTATGATTCCACTATATGGGGTACCTAGAATAAACAAATTCAGAGACACAGAATCTAAACTGATGTTTACCAACATCTGGGGGAACAGGGAATTATTGTTGAATGGGTGCAGAATTTCAGTTTGGGATGACGAAAAAGTTCTGGAGATGATGGTACTTAATGCCACTAAACTGTATCCCAAAAAATGTCAAGATAGTACATTTTATCTTATGTATATATTGTTTTAAGATTTATTTATTTATGCATACAAGCTGGGGTACAGGCTAGAGGCGTGGGGCAGCGAGAGGGTTCACCAGAGACAGAGCAGGGAGCAGAACAGGCGGATAGACTGAAGTACACTGCTGAGGGGAGCAGTGGGCGAGGCAGGAGAGGTCTGCCGTGCCATGTGGGAATCTCCCTGGCCGGGTGTCGAACTCGCGTCACCGCTGTGGACAGTTCCACAGCGCAGCGCTTAACCTCTGCACCACCAGGGAGGCCCCTATCTTATGTATATTTTTGCACACTAAAAAATAGGAAGAAACATGACATGCAGTATCACCCAGTGAAGGGGATGGTGAGTTTTTATTAGGCAGGAGAAACAGGTGTATAAGTACTGCTAAAAAGTACAAAACAGCTATTTTAAAAAGAAATGTGTAAACCTAAAAATAGCTTTCTATTTTAAAAAATAAATTTTCCTCTCTCTGGATGAGTTTTAACA
Organism: Scalopus aquaticus; assembly: GCA_004024925.1. Taxonomy (NCBI): domain Eukaryota; kingdom Metazoa; phylum Chordata; class Mammalia; order Eulipotyphla; family Talpidae; genus Scalopus; species Scalopus aquaticus. The sequence goes on along the minus strand of PVIJ01003338.1, from coordinate 59,821 downwards.
CTGAAAATATTTGAGGACAATTTCAAGATCTGTCAACCAAATCCATTCTTCCACAGAACACATCATCCTCCAGAAGAAAGTGAGTCGAGCACAAGTTTAGCCAAAGGGAAACAAGGGAATGATGTTCTGAGGAATCTGACATATCTACCATGATGAAAAAGGTAGTAAATTTTTTTTCCAATATGGCAAAGAACACTCTGATTCAATTAACTGGATCCTGGGTTGCAGCCTTATAAACTTCACAATACAAAATTCTACTTGTATCTATTTTCCTGTTCTGCCTAACAGACCACAATGGGGTCAGATACGAACACCAATTTGCTGTTCAACTGGGAAGCCCCAGACTGTAAAAGCCTTGCACTGCTGCTATGACATGCCCAGGGCAGCAGGTGCTTCTGGTCACTTCTCAAGAAGTGGTGCTGGCTGTGCTGTTCCATCCACATTCTCTCAGCATTTCCTGGGCTCCTTGGTCAGGCTATGGCCAAGACATGAGAAAAGCTAACAGGATATCACAGGAACCAAATCTGCAAAATCAGGGCATTCCAACCCACTGGGCTCAGCACTGTTCATACTGTGTTCAAAGGGAACAGGAGACGTTGAGATGCAATGAGAGAGCCACGCCTACCTGTTCTTGCACCAAGAGCCATACTAAGCTCTGCTTAGAGTTACTGAGTCGCAGAATACCACTCAACACCTGGAGCTTCCCAACTGAGTCAAGGAAGACTAGCCTCTCATCTTGCACCAAGAAAAGCTCCTCATCCGACAATTTCTGAAGAGCAGAATATGCAGTCACTGCAATTTTGTGTCTCTATGGTGTCCAGTATTAGTCATATTGTTGTACCTAAACTAGATGTACTGTAAATTATTCTATGATAAGTACAGACTTTCACAATAATTATAGAGGGTGAGTTTTGCCCAGTATAAAGTGTAATTTAATAACAGGTATTTCTTTACATCTCAAGATTTTTTCCTAAATGAACTTTACAAATTGTTCGCGTTGGTTTAAAACACAAAGACCTTTCTAGATATAGAAATGTGAAACTGCCAACTAACAAAATAAAAAGGAAATACTCTCCAATCACATTACCCTCTTTCTTCTTGAAACTGACACTTTAATTCCTAGAACATAAAGAGTAAGACTGTATTTTAACTGATAATTTTTTACCCCTAGAAAAGTCAAAACTACTAGTCAAAAATAGAAATCAATTTCATCTGATATTACAAACCATTTATTGAACATGATACAATCTGCTGTTTCTAATGACTGAAACATCTAGATACTTTTAAAATCTTACTGAATGGTCACACTTCGATTTCATGTTTTTCATGATGTAGGAACACCCACAGCAATCCCCCCCCACAAAAAAAAGACTTCACTAGAGTAAAGGTTTGTAAAAGAAGTAAATATCAACTAAGGAGGCAATGTTTTCCTATGGAAAACAATGCAGCCAATTTCAAAAAATAGAAATGCCATAAAATAGCTAGATTTTTAACTAAGAAGAGGAAAGGAAGGCACATACAAAAAGTGACTGCCAATCTAAAATTACAGTTTGCAAAATCTAACTTTCTTTAGGGGATTTTTTCATATGAAAATTCAACCCAATTTTTAAGTTTAGGGACTCATTTCATATATTTTGAGAAATATACCACATACGTGAAACAAACTTTCTGCTCAAGACACACAAAAATGAAAAATCATTCTGACTTAGAGGTAGCGGACTTATTAATTTTTCTGATTATATCTAAATATATCCAGAATGATAAAACCAAAACACTGGCATTGAGAGGAAAGTTTCCTGACATAAAAATCACTAGGCATTTTTTTTTTAAATCAAGTCATACATTTTAAAACATGGGTTGTCATACCCACCTCTGTTCACTTGAACTTTGGGGAACCTTTAAATAACTATCCCCTGCTAGGTCCTATTCAAAGACCACAAACTTTACAGTAGTGGCTGAGGAGGAGTCCAGAAATGATGAAGATTTCAGAAGAGACTACTGCTCAAGCAGAATGCTAACAGGAGACATATTTTTTTTTTATATTTTCTGTTATCTTTATCTTATACTAAAAGTGCTGAATCATTAAAAACCGAAGGGTTGAAAACCTCAAGTACAGCAGGGAATGAATATTTGTCTAAAATCTTTCCTTTTCTTCCCAAGAGGGTAAAAACTTGTGAAAAATAAAAATAAAAAAGGCATGCTTTCCTTTTAAAAAATCATTAACACTGACTTAATAATGTATGAAGGTATAGTGATTATTTCTTTGGGATCAATCTTTTTTGCAGGACATTAGTATAAAAAGGGCTGGACTTAACAAAATATGGTTTGGAATATATATTTAATTTTGACCTCTTTCTTGGCTCAGAAAGGAACACCTTTCAAGAAGGAGGAGGGAAGTTACCTATCAATTAACTTGTTTATTTGGTACTTACAAAAATGCAGCTGGCTACTCATTTAATCCCTCTGTTTAACAAATTCCCTTAAATCTCTCACTCCATGTCCAGGTACTGTACTAGGAAGGATTATACAGAGATGATTCAAGTATTTTCTCTTGCCTCCCTCCCCCAGAGGCTATGGCTAACTAACTAATCTTTTGTAAAATGTACCTCCAAGTTATGTGTTCATATTACATTAAAGCACAGCAAGTAACTCAATAGCCAGCAGCTAAGCAGACTAGGATGTATCCATGGGAAGGAAAATTGTTGTAAATATTCACATGGGAAGATTATGGGTACCAGAGATAGTCTCACTGAACCACATAAAGTAATAATCAGTGGGTATGGGGTGGGGGGAGCAGAACACAAATTCCAACTTCGCCAAATTTAAGTCTTCCTAGTCATTGAAGTCAAAAAGAAATTAGAGATTTGGTAAAGAACTTATGTTCTGAATGTTAAGTTTTCCATAACATCGTTATTTACTAGTACTTATTTTTCACAGCTGTATAACTAGACAATAAATTGCAAAACACACATTCTCATCTCGTTATGTTTTAGTTTTTTAGGAAAACAGTAGTCTTCAGAATTCAGACAAGGGGGGACTCACTAGAGCCATGTGGGACACCTGTGGTGGGATGAGACATAATCCCAAGGTTGTGGATTCTGTGGTGGCTGACTGTGCTACATTCAGGCCCCAGTATTGCCCTGACTGCCCTGGTTCAAGGCCCACTGTGCCATCAGAAGCACAAGAAATAGGACCAGACATGAGCTCCAGGGACCTTCCTGGCTAGAGGCTAAGGGTCTGACACAAGTTAAAAAGCAAAGATAGGAAGAGAGAGCAAAAGAAGGAAGAAAGAGAAGAGAAGGGAAGGGAGGCAGACAAGGAAGCAAATAGATTTTTTCCTGGCCTCCTTGTCAAGAGGAAGTGCAACATTTCCAGAAAGGGGCTCCAAGTTCTCCAGGGACTTTGATTTATGAAGATTTACTCCCTTTCCCTCTATAAAGCTGTTAGCAGAAAGTGCTGACGGGCTGCAGCAAAGAATTTCTCATCAATGCTCTTTGATTGTATTTTGCAAACAAAATGCCTGTTGCTTGGTAACATTTCACTTGAGCCTGACCTTCTCCGAAAGTTATTGCTATCAGATTCGATTTACACTGTCCTCCTGTGATTACTGTAATCTTTTAAACCCGGGAGTTCATCCATCAGGGAAAAGAAAAGTTGGTTGTGCAAGTCGGAGAGCACGGCTATCCGCCAGATTTATAACCCAAGGAGAGTGCTGGGGGGAGATTCTCCCCCGGATGGCAGTGGAATTCTGCCTCCTGATGCGGAAAACGCTCTCATTTTTCCTGCCAACCCGCCCTCAGATCCACTAGATGCACACCAACACCTCTCGGCTCCACGAAGAGAAAGAAACTGGGAGATGCTTGGGTGACCCCCACACCCCAAGGAGTATCCTATGGGGTGACTGGGGCTGGGTGGGGACAAACCCAGCCTACCATCACCACATAAAATAGCAAGCTGCTCAGTTAAATCTGGACTTCGGATAAATAAAATGTTTGGTTTAAGTATGCCCCATACAATATTTGGCATCCTATTTTTATTTATTTTCCTGAAATCTGGCAACCTATAGAAACTCCGAAGGAGTAAAAAGAGAGTGGGGTGGTCCGCGAGGTGGGAGTGGGAAAGGCAAGGAAGGTGGCAGGGCTTCTCCCTGGCGGGTGCGCCGCTATCCCAAGCGAGCGCGCTGTCCGGAGTGCGGGAGAACCAGCAAGGAAAGAGGCTGGACCACGGCGGCGGTGCAGCTAGCGAGAGCAAGCCCGACCGCCCGACCCAGTCGCAGTCTCCTCAGCATTGGGTGGCTGGGTTCAGGGGAGTCAACGGTGCTGAGGAAATGCATGCTGCTAACTCAAGCTCCTTCTTGAGGTTCCCTGACCTCTGCTCAGAGAGAAGAAAGCCGGTGCTTGTTCCTGCGGCAGCGGGTGCAGCCCCCGGGCCAGCTGCCCCCCTCACACTGCATGCTCCTGGGCCAATGAGCCGCTCCCGTGGGCAAATGGCCGGGTTCGCCAGTGAAGGGCAAACATCCCAGGTGTCCCACTCCACAGCCCTGGGCAAGTTCTGGAAGAGACCAAGTAGTACGGTGCTGCTACTCCTTTTCATTAGTTTTGGTTTCTTAAAGTACAACTCCAAATCAGGCCCTCCTCCCCAAATCTTAAGTCTTAAAACTAGACCTAGTTTTAAAGTTCATAGTTACGTCCACTTCTTGAAGTCTTTCTCACTTTTCTACCATTTGTTTCTAGCCTATGGTCACAGAGGGTTCCCCTCCACCTGGACCTGAGATCTAGTAACACCCATTCTGCAAATAGGAGCGTCTATCTCTTAAATATAAAAATCAGTTAGCAGACGGGACAGGATTTAATCAAGCTGGAGTGGAAAAGCTCAGAGCCATCCTTAAGATGCTAGGAGGGGCAGGGCAGAGGGTAAAATAAAATAAGGGCAGTTTTCTGAAATCTTCTAACTTCTCTCCTTGAAGCTCTCTAGTTTGCTGCTTTTTCAGAGAAATAAACGGGAGATTCTACTTACGTGATCCTGCTCTCCCATTTCTAATCAAACATGTTGTTTCTATTTCTTGCTTCTTTAGAACATTTTAACTTGTGTATATGTGGGGGTTTTTTTGTTTTTCTTTCTTTCTTTCTTTCCTCCTTTCTGTTTCTTTCCTTTTCTTCCTTTTTTTTAAATGACAGATGTAGGAAGAAGAATCTATAGCTAAACATCTTTCCTCTCACAGCCTGAGGCAACCCAGGGAGTCTCCATGAGGAAAAGTGGGGCTGGGGAGAGGCTGTGGAGGGAAAGAAATCTCAAGACAGGAATGTAGCTTCTCACCTTGTTCTTGACCCTTAACTTTCCTCAGCTCTTGAGCCATGTCTTAAGAGGCTGGCGTAGCTGGTTGAGGCTGCTGACTCAGATACACTAATTGCTAAAAGATGTTCACACTTCTCATGATATGTTCGTAAGGGATCGACAGGGGATGTGAGGAGGGTGAAGAGGGAATTTAGGAGAACAACAACTAAATTCAACAGTATATCTAAAGAAGCTTATATTTTTAAAAAACAATTTTGGACTCAGTCAAAATCTACTAGTTTCAGGCAAAACTTAGATTATAATTAAGGAGCAGAAGAAACTGACATCCAAAAAGAAAAAAAGAATACTTTAGTCCACAGGTAGAAATAATAACCATTACACTATGAAAATTCTCCATAAAACTACTGCCACATTGAAAGGTTTACTCATCATATTAAAATAACCTCCATTCCTTTAAAGCATCTAAGCACAATTTGGGAAAGAGATTCCTCCAGCTACAAAAACGAGTTTTGGTATTGATGTGTCACTCCCTAAACAGGGTATATTTTTCTCCATTGGTGTCCAACAAACACCCTTCCTTCTCTAAAGCATGTGCTTTTCTCCAAGATTTCTAAAGAAGAAAAAAGACTTCATATGTTTGTGTACCTGCATTGTATCCAAGAAAAAAGAGCAGGGGTCTTCATAGCTGTGTACTAAAGAGGCCCTCTGCAATAGGACACACCATGTTTTTGACAGAGATCACGAAGAAACAGATCCCTTGTATTTCCCAACAGTTATTTAGACCAGCAGATATTTAAAGATGTCTTGTGATCTGAGAACTTGTTGTACATATGGACCTACCATTGGAACAGTTTTATAACTGCTCTATATGTAGTGAGTTACTTGTCCAAGAGTATCTGATATGCTTCAAAATATGCATAGAATACTAGTACAAATACAAGAACTACCCCCCAAAAAAAGGTATGATATAGGTAATAATCGGAGGTCTCCACCAGGCAGCTTTCCCTGACTTAAACCCCAAATGGGCTCTCTCTGCGGAAAACATTGTATAAAACTGATCTATAGACTTTCATCCTTGGTTTGCCAATGGAAGACAATTTTCTGTTCCTTTCCTGCCCCCCCCACCCCACAATCACCATCGGATTGGTGGTGCCGTTTTGTTTTTTAAAGAATGAAATTATGGGGTCAAATCAATTGAAAGAAGAAAACAAAAGTTATATAAATGAATGTGTAAGGTATGCAGCCTGAGCAGCTGGAAACAGAGCCATTGGCCCCTGTGGCTCAGTCCCCCAAGGCCGTCACTCTGACCTCTCTTTGCGGTAAATCCTATTCTCTTTTTCAGCTCTGTGTTTTTTATTTGGAGGGCTCAGTCTATCACTAAATGCTTGGTGGGAGTAAGAGAGAGAGCACCAGGTCTGGTTTGTCCAGTTGAAATCAGTCTCCTTTTATTCTCCCAAACCATGGACCCTTCTGCTGCTGCAGCTGCCACTCCGCCTTCCTTCCCGCCCTCACCTAACCCCTTCCAGGGCTGTGTTTGGTTCTGCAACCCTTTAGAAACCATGAGCTTTGGCTATTCCAAAGAATGGTTTGACGAGCACAGAATCCGAACGGAATTCCTTCTCAGACAAGGACACCTTGAGCCCTATTGCCCTATTTACAGGGGTGCTGTTGGGCAGGTGACCATTGCAAAATGCTACTGCTGCCATAAACTCAGACTTCTGCCCCAGTGCTGGGGGAATGGAGACAGGAAAATTAGAATCAGAAAGGTTAAGAAAACTTATTGGGACAGATCAGCTTCTAGAAGTGAGACAAAACTCTCCTAGTTACTTATTCCAGCCCAAAGAAAAAACAAACAAAATGCCCTTCTTCTCCCCACCACCATTCCTCTCTAGCAAATCTATAAATTTGAAGAGGTCAGACTGAGAATAGAGACAACAGGGAAGGAGAGGGTGGCTACTCAGAAAAATGCTAATATACTAAGGTGCTTAAATAGATCCACAAAATCCATGTTCAGCAAACTCCCTCCTGCCCTTAAAATACCCAGTCCTGCTTTCACATAAGATGTTCTCAAAGCTTCAGGCCTGGAGAGCACAACTGAGGAACAGAGCAGCAGAATGGTGCCCACCAGGCCTCCTGGCAACTCACCCCAGAACCAACGTGCTGCTTCCCCTCCAAGGCCACGCAGCCAAGTCCAGGGCTACCGGAAGCCTCTCTTTCCAAGTCAGTGCTACTGGCTTTTGGTGTAGATTGGGAATATGGGCAGAAGCTCTACCACAGTTCTGCTTATAAGGGAGATGTGGGCCTTCCAAGGCCTTTCCACTCAGAATTCCTGCATACCCCCTAATATCCTCCTTTTTTCTTTATTTTTTTCCCCAGTGAAAGGAAATACAAAACACATTTCCACCGAATTCCAAAAGCCTGAAATCAAAGCAGCACGTGGACTAGTCAAGGACTCTTTCCTCCTAGAGATTGGGGGAGGTAAGAGACTCAATTCAGACCATCAGGCTCAGGAGGCCTGAGGAGTGACAGGGATGGAAACAGAGGAGGGGAAGGTGATGGAGAAGGGTCTATCCACCTCAGCTCTGGACAGATACGAAATCTCTAAAGCACAACAGGGGAGAGGAGGGGGAAAAGGTGAGAAAGGGGTTGTGAGAGAACCTTTGCTCCAAATCTACAGCTTAGCAAGAGTTCCAGCATCCCCGGAAGTGCCTTCCTCACTGTAGATCTCCTTAGTTTTTATTTCTTGAAACTACATAGAAGGTGCAGGCGGCTTGAGAAAGTGTTACAGGGCTTGAGTGTTTCTGCAAAAGAAGTTGATTCTGGGCAGGGTAAACTCTAAGTGTTCATTATTATCAGCTGAGGTGCCCTCCCCCACCCCACTTTTATAATTGTAGTTCTAAACAGGGCTTCTTTTGCATTGCAAGGCCACAGTGTGCCACTAGAAAGGCTTGGGGCTTGCTCTAGTTCTCCTGGGCAGAGACGCACCCCGCCCCACCCCACCCCCCACCCCCGAATGGCAGACAGCTAGGTCTTGGGACTGGGCTCTTGACCTGCAGCTACCTGTTCCAACCTCCAAATGCAAGGCCTTCTAACACCCAAGGTCAGGAAGGTGCAGTGTGTGGCGTTGTGTGAGTCTACGTGGATTTTAACAGGGTCCTGTCCTGACCTCTTTATTTACTCCTCGAACTGAACTCGTTCCCCGTTAACTTAGGAATGCACTTGGCGAGCCCAATGCCCGGTCCCGCCTTTTGGTTCACCCAAGGTGTCAGTCCCTTGGGTGCCTGGGTTCTACCTACTCGGGACCCATAGTGAAGGCCGGCTTCTGCCGGGAAAGGAAGGCCCCGCCAAGCTACCTTCCAAGAACTCGCCCCTGAGCGGCCCAGGCCGAGCTGCAGCAGGCGCTCCGAAGTTGCCCACACGCCGGGCTGGGTTCCCACACCGCAGTCGCTCTTACCTGGCTTGGGGAGCTGCGCCTGCAGCGCCCCGGACTGGGACTCGGCCGCCCAGCGCAGCGCGGCGGCCGCGGCCAACTCAGCTGCGGGGCGCTGCGGGGGCTGAGATGGCTGCGAGGTGGTCGGCGGCGGCTGGGCGGCGGCGGCGTCTCCCGGCGGCGAGGGTCCCGGGAGGGCGCGCAGCGAGTCCGGGATGAGGCTCTCCAGGCTCTCGTTGGCCTGCTGCCGGCGCAGCGCCACCTGCGCCGCCATGACCCTCTGCCGCTCGATGATAAGGATGCACTTCTCGCAGGTGCAGTCCTTGAAGCGGCAGTAGCGCTTGTGGCCCTTCAGCCAGGACAGGACGCCGTGGTTGCGGCAGCGCGCGCACTTCGGCGTGCGCTGCAGGGGCGCCCGCGGCGGCTGCGACACCGGGCCGCCCATGTACAGGTAGGGGGAGCCGTAGCCGTTCATGCCCCGGGCTCCCGGAAGAGCTGGCGGGCTGGCGAAGGGAGCTGGCCTGGGGGCGCTGGACGGCGGGCTGGGCGGCCGGCTCTGGGACGGCCTCCGAGCGACGCGGCCCTCGCTCCCTCCGCTCCCGGGGTGGCGAGAGGTGCAGCCGCCGTTTTTACCGCTCCCGCGGCGCTCGCAGCCTCAGCCTCCGGGCCGGTGCTCCAGCACCTCCACGCTGGTCGCGGCTCTGCCGGCCGCCGATTTGGCGGGCAAGGCTTCCCTCGCCCAGGCGCGGCGGCGGCTGCGAGGAGCTCTGGTTAAGGTCTGAGCCGGCCCGTCTGACGCTAACGCGCGCGCCGGCCGGGCCCGGCACCTCCTTCGCCGCCCTCCACCCCCTCCTCCCTCCCCCCGCCACCCCCACCCCTGGGGTCCGGGTCTCTTCGCGCTCCCCACCTTACTGCCCGCCTTCGTCCTTCCTTCCCGCTCGCGCCCCTCGCGTCCCTGCACTTCACCTTCCCGGCCACCGGCAGCCAGACCACTCCCGCGGGGGCGCTCACGCCCCCTCCCCCAACTCAGCGCTTCCCCAGCCCGCGGCGGGAGGGACTGCGGCTGGGCTCCCCGACCCACGGGCGCACTCGGGGCGGGGAGGAAGAGGTCCGGGGACGGTGAGGGTGGGGTGCTGTGGGCGACTGAGGTGGCTGTTCCCTTTCTCCCTCTAGGTCTGGTTTGCGGCGCCGTGCCCGGGACCGCCCTCAGCCCGACGCCTGGCTCCTGGAGAACCCGAGCCTACCCCGAGCGCTGCGGGCGCACGCCGGACGCCGCTTGAGCCCGTTGGGTTTTAAATTGAGGCGGCCCAGGCCGGGTGGCCGCAGGCGGAGGCATGACGGGTTAGGGAAGAGGAATTAGGGAAGTTTTGGCTTTCTTGATTTCCCTTTTGCAACATGAGGTAGAAGAAAATGAGTGTTTTGAAAACCTGCTGACCCAAGGATGGGAATCCATTTTGCCGGCTATTTTAAAGGGAAAATTAGTCCTCCTTTTCAACTGAGTTTGTTTCTCTACCTTCCTCCCCATTTCTTAATAAGAAGCATTCCCTGTCCAGAAAGAGTGGGAAGTGCTCTCTTGTGGCGGACTTGCTAGTGCTGGGTCTAAACTTTCAAAGAGCTAAATTAGCGCCCCCAAAGTTACCGGATGTGACACCCCCCCAAACAGCCATTGAACCATCAAATGGATGTCTGCAATCGCCCACTCCAGATCCCCACGGCCTCGGTGATTGCGTTACGAATAAGGGATTGGGTCATTTCCCCTCAAACCTACCCCCAGCGTCTTTAGTAGGAGGCGGCCCTTGCGTAAAATGACGGAATAGCATAAAAGTTTGCTTAAACTCTTATTTTTGTGTTTCTAACCGACCAGTACCGGAGTTTGGTCTAATGAATACCACAAATGCGCAGATAGTATTAACCCCTCCCTCTATTCAAGAAAACAAAAACAAAAACAGGTGGACACAGCTCTTCGGGATACAAACACAGCACGGCGAGGGGGGAGGTGTGGCAATCCCAGAGCACAGGGGCTCCTGGGGGCGGGCACAATTCACCTCTAGTCTAGTCGATTCCAACTTGAAACGAAAGTATAGACGAGTTGAGCTCGCTGCAGTGGCTAACCCTTCGGCTACACCACTGCCCCTGTCACCGCGGGGAAGCTGTTTTCACTGCACGGCTCCGGAAGCAAGCAAGCAATCTGAAAACATCCCTCTCAGTTTGTAGCGAATTCAAATTAGTCGTCGCCAGGGCTTTTAGAGCCAACCCTTCGATTGGAAGGGTGATTCTGGGGTTGGAGGGAGGTTTAAAAGGGAACCCGGTTGTGAGCCGTTCCCAAGAACCCCCAAGCCTTCCTCCATTTCAGGTCTGTCCAGGAGTTGGGGATCGCCATAAGCAGACCTGGTGCGGCATGACAAGGAAACCTTTGCACTTGAGTGTTAGTCCTGAGACACCCCTCCCCCCGCCCCCCAAAGCCGGGTGGGGCCAGGACCGTTCCCTCTTGCCCATGAATCCCACCACCATCACCACCTCACTCTTTCCTCTGGTAGGAAAATATGCCCCAAAACACTGCAACTAAAAGGAAATCCATAAACCCCGGGAACTGGAAACAGAGGTCACCCAGTGGGCCAGAGGCCTGCAAGTAGGGAGCTGGCAGTGAGTCGCCTCACGTGACCAGATGTGCGAAAATGCCAGGAATCCGCAAACCTTCCTGCTGAAATCTCCAGCTCTCTTGAAAGAGGACCATGGACTTTCAACGTCAAATTTCTCCCGACTTTTCCCAAATGGTCAGCATAGCCAGGAGCATGAATTTGGGAGGAAAAAAAAAATTAAAGGAAAGCAGCAGAGTTGTGCACCAGGTTTGGGAGTAGAACATTCCCACTACCAACATGACCTCCTCTTTCCTCCCTTGGTCACCTAGCCGCCCTATCCCTTTGCCACTCAAACAGTCTGGCATTATTTGGTCCTAGGGCCATTTCACTCCAATGCACATCAGGGGCTGAGATCTAAATACTCATTTGATATAGCGCAATAATCCTTTTCTCATATTTGATGGGAATGTTTTCCATATCCCAGTATTTGACAACATCTCCCCATAGGGACAGGTTTGTATTTATGTTGGTAAAATGTTCCCTGCCTCAAAGTCTATTGTAACCCAACACCTGACAACCCCAAGTCCCATTTCTGTTTGCAGAAAGGATTTATTCAAGCACATAATGGGATCCCAGCAGAAAGCCTTTCAGAACAAGGGGCTATGGTAAACTTCACCACATGAACTCCGTTTCCAGGGCTATTAAGCTTTTAATTGGAAAATAGCAGAGGAAATTTCAAGGTGACTATAACGTGTTAGCAGTTATCGCAGAGAAGAAAAGCCGGAGCGGGAATGAATGTAGAAAGCATATGGTCCGAATCACATTTAGGAGGAGCGGCCTGCTTCTCCTAAGTCCCAGCAGCTTATACACTTATGGGAAAAATCATCAAAGAAATTAGAAAGGGAGAGGGGGAGGATTACAAGTTAATGTAACCTCACTAGACTGGATCCACTCAGGTTCTTCTCTGAATGGGGAAGGGGGAGGTAGGTTTTCAAACCACAATTAACTGGGTAGAATTGTGACAGGTACAAACAGCGAAAGAGTCAAAGATAATGTACGTATGTGATTCTTTCTCTTGGCGCACACACAATCTAGTGGTGTGTGTATATCTGAGAACTCGGTGTGCAGGTGCCCTTGCTGAGAAACTGAGGGTGCTCTGACTCCAAATCTGGGAGTCCTGGTTAACTGCTTCTCACTCCAACCTACACTTAATCAAAAGGACAGTTTCATATTGTCCTGGATGTATAATGCATCAGGAAATTTTCTGCTTTGCTGGATTCTCATGGAGGGGAGTTCAGGATTCCTACTTTACCATTTTAAACGCCACTGCTGTGATGCTAGAACCCGAGCAGAAAGTACTGTAAATTCAGGGAAACCAGTCCCTTTCCTGGCACTATAATTTCATTTCTCACCCTGTTCATATCTCTGGGCATTGCTCTTTGGCCAACTTCACATTGAAGGGAGAGAGGGGAAAGTGCATAGCTGGACAGTTGGGGCAACCAGAGATCAATTTCTTGAGGTGACAATAATGTCCTCGTTCTCAATTAATTGTGGAGAAACTTGTGTGCACCTTCTCTTGGGATTCCCGAAGTCGCGGTCTGTGACAAGGGCAGACACCGCGTGGGTGAAGAGACAACAGAACCAACTCTAGTGGGTCTGGGGGGAGCAGTTGAGCAACAGTAAGGTTTTACACCATTTTGGCAGTGGGTGATCCGAGATCTTTTGGAGCAAACAAAGGCAGAACGGCAGTAACACTGTTGGCCCCTTGCAGAACTGGCAGGTGCTGCTGCTGGGTCCTTCACATTCTTCCTTTCTCCAAGCCAGCAGCTGCTTACACCTGGGAGGAAGTGCTCCCACCTGTGCAGATTCCGCCGACCTAGCCCGCAGGAAAAGCCGCGCCCACCTCTGCCTTTTGGGGAGCCCGCTAAGCGGCCACCTCAGGTCTGGAAGGGAAGAACTGGAAAAGTGAGTCCTGGGTGCACTTGCCACGTTCACCTCTGGCCCCAGCAGGATGTGCCCCAGGGCCCAAGCCTGTCTGCCCCTGGCGGACACCTCGAAGCCGCAGTAGTGAGCGCTGTAGTGAGCTCTCGGCTGGGAAATGGCACACCCCGCCAGGCAGCAGGAGGGCGTCGGGCGGGCGGCGGGCGAAAGGCACGTCCCCACAGCGTTCTGGAAGGTCTCAGTGGGCGTCTTGCAAACTGCCTTCGGACCAAAAGAGAAAAAACGTACCCTCCAAAGTAAAATAAGAGCTGTGGTGCCTTTGAAAAAGTTTTAAGAATATCTTTTCCGTGCGACTTTAAAATTAAAAACAAACAGGTCAAAGACATCTTTTTAGGTAACTAGAGCAACATTCAAGGAACAGGAAAGTTTCTCTTTCCTCGTTTTAGCTGACTGGACCCTGGTACAGTTCTCTTCTCCCTGGAGAGACCCTTGTTTCGGAATTCTCTTCGGCGCCGCCTCCCATAATGGCCAAGAACAAAGCCCGGCTGCGCGGCAAGTGGGCGGAGGTAAGGACTTAGAGAACAGCTCGGTTCAAAGGGCCCAGAAACTGGGGGAAAAAAAAGGCCGGCGTTGACCGAACCCCTAAGAAAGTGAGTTTGGACTCCAGGGACAGTGGCCAGGATGACGGCGGAAGTGTAACTCCGCCAGGCTGAAGCAGTGAGCAGGCTTTGGGGGTAATGGAGCGGGTCCCACACTAGGGAATCTCCTCCTAGACCATCAGCTCACTTCACGTGCCAGAGCCTCCAGAGCAGAGACTTCCGGCCCCGCCCACTCACCAGTGCCCCGCCCCCGTCGCTGTTCGCCCCGCCCACCCGCTGAGGCTCTGCGCTAATCTCTCCCGGAGCTTGCGGCTTTGAACAGTTAAGTTTGCTGGGCTTTACGGAGGGAAAGAGGTGGGAAAGAGAAGTAACGAAGTGGCTGAGTGAAAGCCGTTCGCATTTCGGGGGGAGGCATATTTTCAAGGAAAAGAATCACCAGGCTTTGGTAGTGGAGCAGATTTAAGCGGGCCGAGCTCCGCACAGGTGCGGGCCGCAGCACGTCCCAGACCTGGTCCGCGTGGTGTGCGCGGGCAGGTAGACGAGAGAATGAGAACCCAGCTCAAATTTCACGGCCAAAAGTCCCAAATGCTGTGCGGCGCGGGGGCAGTTACCGGAGACCTTCACTTCCCAGGGTGCCTTCACCCAAATGATAGTGATCCTCTCCTATAAAGCGCTTTTAATACCACTTGATGCAAAGCGTCAAGATGCGACGCAATATACGTGTACGTGTGAAAACAGTTAAGAACTGCAGATCTCGTGAAGTAGGGTTGAGTGGGTGGGAGTCTTGTTTCCAGGAGGTGCTAGTTAGCTCACCACCCCACCTCGTTGAGGTTCGGTGTTGGAGTTTGGGTAGCCCCGTTGCGAGTGTCACAGTTGTGGTAATGAGTTGCGTGTTACCAAGGGTAACACCTTTCCCAGAAGCCTATTTCCGAAGCGCGGGGCCTGCAGTACACTAATGGAATGAGAGGTAGGGGCACTAGGCTGGAGGGCCCTGGGGAATAAGCTCTCGCTTCCTTTGCCCACAGTCCCATGTAGCGTGACGGTAGCTTACCCAGCGCCCAGAAGAGGAAGGCCTGCCTCGGGTTCTCCGCGTTGCCTGGCAGCAAAAGGCTTGGTAGAGGTGTCCCGGGCGGCCGGCCGACTTGTATGACACCGACACGCCCACGCTTGCACGCACGCACGCGTCCTGCGCACTCGTGCACCGCACTCGCCGCCGATAACGCCCGCGGGAGGGATCGACCTGCCTTAGTCTCAAGTAGGCAGCGCTTTGAAACTCACTGTCTTTCAAATAAGTGTATTAAAAGTTAAAATCTAGCAGCCAAGACTTACTAAGATCTACTTTACTAAGATTACTTTCAGTATTGAGAAATTCAAAATGGAGTTCACCGGGCCTGCCTTACACCCTCCTCCAGAGAATAAAGACCGGAGGCCCAACCTTTAGTGTCAAAGGGCCGCTCCACCTCCCCGGGCGGGAGGAAGGCCCCAGGCAGTTTTCTCTTTTATAGGACTGTTACCCGTAGAGAATCCGGATCTTCCCACCACTCCACCAGAGCGAGTTGCTTAACTGGGGTCCGCCCTCTTTCTGGGGGTGGCCCTTTTAGGGCTGTACCCCCAAGGGGGGAACCCTGCCAGGCAGCTGCCCGAATTCCTAACCAAAGGGTATCAAGGAAGCCCTACCAGGGTCCAGGAAGCCAGAGGGGCCTAAGAACCGGCGTTCTTCGCCCTCAGGCTGGTTCCCAGGGCGCTGGTGGCCAAGAGTCCAGCTTGAACTCTGGGGATCAACTGAGACCAAAATGCTCAATGCCCGCTAAACAGGAACGCGGTCCTTGGGTCACACTAGAGACCCGGAGGCTGCTCAAGCCAAGGCTCTGAGAGAGTGCTGGCTGCTTATCCCGGGTTTTACCTAGGTTTCCAAAAATGCTGGACCACTGAATGGGACTGCGTAGGAGGGGGCACCTCTTCCTTCCCAGCGATAGGGCTTGTGGAGCTTCTCCCCACAAAACCACTCAGTGAAATTACTGTGCTGGGGCCATCTACAGAATGACAGGAATCCTAAGACTCCTGGATCAAAGTAAGTCAGAATTTTTCAAAGAAATGAAGGGAGCCTGAGCAGTGGGCAGTGAGTCCTCCGGTGAGCGAGGATCTCCAAGAACACCACCATTAACACCCCGGAGGTGGTGACTGGGCAGCCAGTCCCTTCCTTGCAGCGCCAGGCAGCCTAGGGCACCGCCTTCACAATAGCTACAGCTTCAGCCACCCCGAAGGGCACAGGGCTGCAGTAGCAGCAGCCTGACAAGTGTGATAAAATGATCTTCCTTAACTAAACTCGTAAAGCACTGGGCAATAAAACTCAATCTTCTGTAAAATCCAATTAAGTCATTATCTGACTGATTGTATCTTTAATTGAAAACAGAAGTGACAGTAAATTTCTGTGATATATCAGGATCAATCGATACCGCTATACGATTCAGCCCCAAGAAGTGATTTATAATGTCAAACCTATATAGGTAACTCCACATTATTCTCTCTAAAACCACTGGTGGATGAAATTAAGAGTAAGTGCATTTAATAAAAAACAAGATGGTCAGGTTATTGATTACAACAGATGGGGGTAAAATCAAATAGATGTTTTCAAAGCACAGAGCGAAGAAAATACAAGTAATTTCTTTTTTCCTGTTTAATACCGCTCACCAAATATACACACAAGAAAATTCAGTCATCAATAACATTTTTATTTCAGGTACAGCTGCAACTACACAGAACAATGAATTTTTTTTAGACTAGTTTCATTTCAGGATGCTTTCTGTTACATAAGCAAGTACTCCATAAGCAATTTTTAACAAAATAATGAACTCAGAAGTCTGTGGTAACTTTTAAAGATGTACTTATTTTCAAATCAGATTACAACCTAATGTTACAAAACAGTCTAGACTGCATCCATTTCCCCCCCACCCCCAGTAGAAAGAATATGTATGATAAACTTTCACATTATTCTAGAAACACCACCCAACAACCCGGCATTACTAGGGTTGTTTTCAACTGTACTGTTTTCAAATTACCCCTAACGGAAAAGGTAGCAATGTCTTAAGGGCTTTTCATTTTTTTTTTTCCTGACTACACAGTTCAGTCATATTTTGGATTGGGGGGTGGGGCGGAGTAAGCTTTCCAACAGCAGCCCACAGCATTTCCACTTACTCTGACCTTCTGAAGATTTCTCAAAGATTCACAAATGGTTTAATCTTTTCTTTTCACTGGTCAGATTTTTGGTTAAATTTATATTTTTTGCACTTTCATTAAAATACTAATTTTTTTTTAAAAATCTGAGGCATTTAAGATTTCATTTTAAAACTAAAAGTAGTACCTAATTATGACTCACTTAGATGCAAATGCACTTACTGCTTTACTTGAGTGAATTTTTGTATTTCTTGAAAACTACATGTAAACCAGTGTCACTCAAAAAAAAAAATGGGGGTGCGAGGGGGCACTGCTATTTAACTCCATGAGCAAAGTACTTAATTCTTGTAGATGGTAGTCAGGGATCCTAGGCTATTACAAATGTGTTTTAGCCTCTGGGCTAAATAAATTCTAAGAAATACAAACCAAACACAGTCTCAACAGTTAACTTGGCATGAATCAAAGGCAAAACATGAACAAACCCTGTGTGTAAGTGGAATAAGC
Source organism: Scalopus aquaticus (assembly GCA_004024925.1). NCBI lineage: Eukaryota > Metazoa > Chordata > Mammalia > Eulipotyphla > Talpidae > Scalopus > Scalopus aquaticus. The sequence continues at coordinate 42,299 of PVIJ01003338.1, read as the reverse complement.
CTGCTATTCCAAGTGAACGGCCATAAGCAAAGGGCTGGTGCTGCTTACTCATCCTCCTCGATGACGGGAGTGACCGCGAAGCTGCTCGGCTCCGATGCAGACTCACATTCAAGCACTCCCTTTGTGCTCTCGTTACTAATGGGCGAGCTGCTGGAGAGGGAAACCAAGCCAGAATCTTGACTGCTGGGTGGCGAGAATACTGGGAAGGGGAGAGACAGAGGGAGAAGAGTTTGTTAAAAGTAACTAGTTCTTCTGCATTCAGTGTTTGACTAGGTTCCAAAAAAGAGGCACTCTGCATTTCTATCCTAGGTTCACAGTGTTTTTATCAGTCTTTGAAATTCCTAGCACTTCCTTTGAATAGAAAAACGGTGTTTTTCTGCACAGTAAATCTTTTTAACCAAAAGCAGAGTTCTAGTTTCATGGTGATTAAAATTAGTGGGCTTTCCCCTCTTTGGGGCAACGATTTCCATCCCTCAATGAATCTTCCCTCCCCTTATGCAAAAATGCTAACAGAACTTGTCTTGTCAAATGATTCATCTGACAAATTACCCCAAACAAGACTCCACCTATGTATTTGCAGGATTTGACAGGTAACCCAAGTTTTTCAAGATAGAGCAAGTGACAGGAATAACTTATCAACTTTTCTGTTAATTCTCCTGAATATCTGGGGACAAATACTTGGGAGCGTCAGAATACAGAACTTTTAAAAGCTAAAAAGCCATAAATGGGAAGAAACTTTTTAAAAACATAAAAAGTAAAAGAAACAATTACATCATGTTAAAGCAGCGATCAAGTGAGATTTTAAAAGCAAACCTGTGAACATAAAACTCTATTAGGTAACGGACATTAAATATGAAGGATGTAAAAGTAATAAAGTGTTGAACAATTTTTGCAACCTTAAAAGCCACAGTAGATACAAAATTTAAGCAAAAGGGTCTCTGACCTTCTTAACCTTAGCAGAGTTTAGATCCACCCCCAGAACTCCCTTTCTGCCTAGTGTGAATGTAATTAAGGGGAAGCTGCAGTGGTAATTTCTCTCCTCATTAACTTCCTGATTGGTTTCAACCTCAGGATTCTGCCGGGCAGTAGTTTGTCACCAATTCCAAATGGCCAATCGTTAATACTAATGTTTGTGTAACTAACTGCCAGCATCTGCCACGGCTTCTTGTACAACAATAATGGTGAAAGGGTACATTAGTGCTCCTGTGTTAATTCAGCTTGTGTTCATCAATAGGGAAATCTATGATGTAATTAGCAAAATGCATTGGGAGCTGAGTGCTGAAGTCATTTGTAGGGAACTAAATCACGGTAGAAGCTGTACTGGGTCCTGATGTGTTTGCCATCAATACTTATTATGTTTGGAATTTAATAAGGTATATTACCCATGCTGAAAACAGACTTTTACAAGAGAACACTATTTACACTTTGTTATGGGTTTGGAAAAGGCTTCTGCAGCTTGTTGAACCACACAAATAAGAGAACTGGGGTCTAAGAAACAGACCTTTAACCACTCCACTAGACTAGATTATTTCAGAAAGCCTCTTTCTTTTCATGTGATATATGGAGAGAAAGATGGATAGCTTTGTATAGTTACCTCAATAAGGAAAGGCATGATCTGAAAACTTAGAAGTAAATAAATCTGAAAAACAATTTATGCAACTTCTGACAAGCAATTACTTTTGATATTGATAGGTTTTGTTCAGTTTTTTGTAACTTAAATGAAAACCAAGGATACTAATTTTTCTTTTATAAAAAGAAACACATTTAACAGTACTCTAGAGGCCCCCCAAAGCAAGCATGTGCATATATATGATAGCACCCTCCATTCCCCATCCAAAAGTACAGCCATCATTCAATTCACGAAGACTGTCTCACTAAATTTGAACTGTTACATACATTTTTTAAAAGATTCATTTTTATCTATTTATGCATACAAGAACTGGGGTGTAGGGCAGAGGTGGGGGGGTGAGAGGATTCGCCAGAGACAGAGGGGGGGGCAGAGCAGGTGGATCTACTGAAATTGCTGAGGGGAGCAGTGGGCAAGACAAGAAAGGTCTCCTGAGCCATGTGAGTTAGCTCCCTGGCTGGGGATTGAACTCATGCCACAGCAGCTGGTGATAACACTCAGACTTCAACCCCTGCACCACCAGGGAGGCCCTATGTGCATTTTTAAATCCCTGCAAATCCAAGATGATTTGTGTTACATGCACAAAGATAATGTATATGCACAAAAATGTTTTCCATCTTACTACTACATACAGATCTGGAGAGCCTAAGAACCAACCAGAATCTACCCCCATTCTCACTTCAAACCAGTGACAGCTCTTCTGAGCTGGGTCCTGCCTTCTGTCCTCAGTTAGCAAGGACTGACCTAGAAGATGCCCCCAACAACAGCCACACTCCCCCAAGCCCCTACTTAGCAGACTTGGAACTGAATGAGCAGGGTGGGATGGGGATTTCACAAAAGAACTTGGGAGTACTCCTTTTCCTTTTGCTCTCACTCACCTCGTGGATATTTTCTTGGAAAGTATCCCTGTGTCATGGCACAACAGAGACATGCAGAGTGTGTTACCTGCCTAGAAGAGGGAGGATCCAACATACTAATGCATGATTGCACTCCAGAGAAGATGCGAGTCAATAAGCCCAACCTGTTTTTGAAAAATACATCTATTTTTAAAAGCATTTCTCTCAAAATTGAAGCCATGATATTTTTACTTTTGTTCACGGCTTAGCACTATCTTTGAATAATGGGCTGCTGATGTTAGGGATAGTGTCTGCTGAACTCATTTTGTGGAGCACCTCATAAAAGCAGTTCCAAATGCACTGAAGATTTATTAAGTGTTTATCTTAGTAACTAATGCCCCAAATCTATTTTACTACCATCTTTAAAGAAACCCTCTTTATTTTAATGCAGCTTCATTAAACTTTGTTAAGGGGCAGAGTAATAATTGATCATTGTAAATCACTTAGTACCAATTAAAAATTCCAAAGTCAAAATTACCCTTTTTGCTTTTTAAGCTGATTCTAATGCGCCTTGCACAAGGCTAATTTCAACTCCAAAGGTTCCTCTTAATTATTTTGTAAAAATGCTAATACCTAGTGTCAGTGGGGCTGTAAGGAAAGACATATAGTTGGTAGCAGTAGAAATTGGTTCAATCTTTCTGGACAGCAATCCAGTGACATGTAATAAGAACCGTAAAACTGTTCATACCCTCTGACCTGGTAATTCCACTCTGGGGAATAAGCCCAAAGAAAGAAAGAATAATTGGCCCAGAGATGCGCAACACGCCGCTATTTGCATCAGTGAAGACACTAGTGCTTTGCTCTGGTGCTGGGGGCTTGGGGAGGGGGTGGGGCGGCTGCTTTAGGGTTGGGGGACAAGAAGCATTCACAGGGAATAAACAGTTCAGCATTGTGCTACCCTCTAATCACTCATAGACTCCCAGCATTTACAGAAATGGAAGAAATGACTTCTGGAGACTGAAAAGTAAGAAAAAGAAAAGAAGGGAAAACTCATCTATCTGATCTTTTTTCGTGTTACAATGAAGGTGGGTAAACCTCTAAGGCTGACCCTTGTTTGAACCAGCAAACAAGTATCTGTTTTCTCTCAAGTAGCCTATTTGTCTACAGGAGCTAAAGCTTTTTTCACTTACTACTATTTAAAAACAAACAAAAACCTTACACATAATCACTCTTACCAATGCTGGGGGGAAGGAACTTCAGATGGTTTCAGTGATGCCAGGGAACAGCAGTATTCTTTTTGGAAAATACTATATACACGTACTGTCAAAAAAAAAAAAAAAGAAGAAAGAAAACCCTACCCAACTCTCAAAAACAAAACAAAAACCACTCTAACTGCTAAATCTTTTGACATTGCAAAGACCCCTGACTTTTAACTTGAATGATCTGTTGGAAGTCAATGGACTGGAACGAATAATTCTCTTCCAGTGATGTGAGAGAACAGGATATTCATGCTTGAGGAGAAAAAAATTTCTTCCTCTATGTTAAATACTATTAAACTCCCACAAAAAAACCATTTAGAAATAAAAACGCAAGTGGCATTCTTCGATTGTTAACAACTCTTCACCTAGAAGCTGACAGTCCAGAAGGAAAACAAAATTGCTGGCCTCTGGTTTCCTAGAGTTTGCAGGGACAAGAGTCTGATGAAAAGCTGGTGAAAATTTCTTAGACAACAAATTCTTCTGCTTCATGATAACCATAGTGTTTGGAAATAAAATCATGTCCAATCAATACCACTTAGCAGATATTTAATGTTTCACAATAGAGCTCTTTTCCACAGTAGAACTGCTGCCCTTCTCACTAACATTTAAAATAATTAGGATTATCTTAGCTGTCCGAAGCTTGGCAGGTTCAGTTTGTACTTTCAAACAGCATTAATTCTTGGCACTCAGAACAAGGGATAAAAGGTACAGATATGAATGGAGATCTTTATTCAACCTGATCTATCATGGATTAGCTCATTCTTTTCCAGTTCATGCCTGCACTCTAGTTAAGAGGAAGGCTAAGCTGTAACTGATGTAATTAGAAACCACAAGCTGAGAAAAAAATAGCCCTTTATTAATCTCCCCCATTTACTATAAATTTACTAAAAAAATAAGAATCTTTGAAACAATTAAGTGTGTTTTTTCCACCCAAGTGTAGTTCAAGCGTGGTGACAAGAAAGAAGGGTTCTTGAGGATTATGTTTTCCTTGAAAACATATCTTAATTGTCAGTTTTAAAACCTGACACCAATTTTGAGAAGGGGCTGCCCTGCACTTTGCATACTGCAAAAGGAAACGGCCGAGTCACGGTAAATAAAGCTCCTGTACCTGGAACCAGGCACAGCAGCAGTTTCCTCCTCCGTACAGCCATCACCACCTCTATAAGCAGTGGGACCTGCCATTTTAAAACCTAAGTGAACGTATCTCAGAAGTGTATATTGATGCAAATCAACAGTCCCTTTCCCCTTACATTTCTTGTAGAACACATATTCACAAAATAACACTAGACCAACTTTTGTAGCATGCTGGTGAGAGTGCTGACCTGGGAGTCTGAGGATGTGGGTGCACCTGGGTTGATACAGGAAAAATGAGGCCTTTTAAATTTAGGCAAAGGCCATGCCCCAATTGCTTACCGGTTACTGTATTTGTTCTGCACCCGTGCACACAATTGCAAGACTATTCAGGCTTAGGGAACAGTAACAATGGGATTTATTTAACAAACAGGGAAAAGCAAAGAATTAACTGAAGTCAACATATGGCCGTTTACCTTACTTAAAGCAATGTCCAGTCCTTTAAGTCCCAGAAAAGTAACAAAGGTGGCGTCTTCCTGCCACTGCTGAGGTGGATCGCCTCTTCCAAACAATAGGCCACGCTTTCAAAATGGCGTCCTCCTTCTTCTGCAGATGCGCAACAGACTGTAGGCCAGGTTCCAACTCACGAAGACGACACAGAACACAACTGGAGATGCTCCCGAAAGTGCCATTGTGCCCCAGCACAGTACTAGGCCAACAACACTACAAACAGCAACTATAGCGGTCAGACGGCCCCAACAGACTGCACTCACGCATTTTAGGAAGGCGCAGCTTTGGGCCTCTCTGCCTTCTTCCTTCAGCTGCAGTAAAAACAAAACTGGGAGCAATTTCCACTGCTTGGCTACTTGCAAAGCCTCCAAAGTCACTGGCTCCAAACTCACTGAAGATTTCAAAAATGCTCAAATTCAAAACTCTGTATCCCGGCGGCTCAAAAACTTTCGGTGTCTGATTTCCAAACTCTCAATCTTGGCAGCTACATTTTCTGCCGTTGATTCCTCTATTCCTACATCATGAGGACTACCTTCCCCTTTTCCTTCAGTCCCTTTTATTTCTCATCAGACTCTCCACCCCAAACTGCAAACTTAGCATTTTCCCTGGGGCTATTGATTCTCATCAGCAAACCCCCTCCAGGGGGCACCACCTTTACTGGACTTTGGACTCAGCCCGGTTACAGGGTGACCCTGCTGTTCGTTTACTGCAGACTAGCTTCTCTGTTGCTTGAGGAATCTAAGGGATGGTGCACTCAGCTCCCATCCCCACGCAGAGTTTGAAAAATAAACAAAGGGAAGGCCCATTTCCCTGTGTGTCGTGTAGTACATGAAAAGGGAAAGGGACATCTTTCAGCTTCCCTGGGACCCGGGAAGACCCTTTTCAGGGGTAAGCGTTCCTCCTCTAACCTCACTCCAATCCCCCCACAACGGATCCTCCTGGGGCCCCATACTCCTTGCTTGTTTCATAGAGTGGAGTCACCAAAACCAAATGGGGTCTAAAAGCAAGCCTACCTGTCATCCAAGCAATGTGTCTGTGATAGCAGAGTTACCCTAACAGGAGTTCAGCACCTCAAAGTACTTCTTCATCTCCCCAAAAACCTCTTATGCATCAATAGTGATGTTCCAGGCTGCTCGCTCATCCCTCAAACTATCATCATCAGTTATGTGGACTCTTCTGTCATTAACCTATTTCTTCCTGAACATTTTGCCACAGAGAACAAAAGTGTGTCTGTGAGGAGTTAACTCACTATTATTAGCTCCACTCCCCCAGCTGCATCCACAGAAACAGCATTTGGTAAACACCAATTCACAACCCAAACATTCAAGGTTCCTCCCATTCACTGTATTTTTTTTAAAGATTTATTTATTTATGCATACAAGCTAGGGTGTATGCCAAAGGTGTGGGGTTGTGAGAGGATTCACTAGAGACAGAGTAGGGACCAGAACAGACTGATAGGTTGAAGTACACTGCTGAGGGAAGCAGCAGGCGAGGCAGGAGAGGTCTGTTGCGCCAGGTGGGAAGCTCCCTGGCCGGGGATCGAACTCATGCTGCAGTGGCTCTGGATAGCTTCATAGTGCTGCGACTTAACCTGTTGCAGCACCAGGGAGGCCCCCTGATTCACTGTATTTTAACCAAAATGTTCCCAATCTCAAACCTAAACGAACTGTGGCTTTTTCTTCTCTTTGGTAACAACATCCTGTAGTAAACTTTCAATTAGCTATACTGCTGTTCTCATCTTCATTGAAATACCCATAAATGAGACTTGGAGGACTCCCTAACCTACCTGGGCAATCAACTTTAGCATCTGAGCCTCAGCTTCCAGAGCTGTGAAATGAGGCCAACAATAGGTTGCTGTGATCATTACTGAGTACACAAATCTGATTTCCTTCATATGCAGCCCACGTCTAAGAATCCTTAGTCAAAAGATTCTTGATTTTGAAAGTACCAAAATATAATCAGTATTAAGGTCAAGGTATGTTCATTCCAGGTCACACATGTATTTTGCCTTTTTGAGAGAGCTAGAAGGCAGAAATACAAGTTTGTTTCATCTTGGGCCTACACAATAGCTAGAGCATCACATCCAAGCAGCAACCCCCCCGTTCTTCCCCCACTTCTCACTTGGGTCACAGGTCCCTAATTATAGCCCTGCCTTTTTCCTTTATTTGAGGGGGGGCAGTGGGAAGATGGCTGGTGTCAAATTAAAATCACAGAGCAGAACATCTCTGGACATGTCTTAGACAGTATACAGAAATTGTATTGCTACCGGTTAAACCTGCTACAATCATATAAACTGTCCTGTCCCTTCAGATGACAGTATTTGGAAGCAGAAAGAGTTCACTGTTTTTCAAGCATAGTTGTCCTCAAGGATGAGAACTCTGGGGAGCATTGGACACAGGCTTCAGTGTCCCAAAAGAAAGGTCTCATGGTTTCTAATCAACGGGCCTGGGGTACCTGGAGCACCAATGGCATGCGGCTAGCCGGGCACCAGAAGCTGCTCTTTGGTCAGAATGCAACTAAGCAGAGCAAGGGCTAAGTGCTGACAGCTCTGGAGGAAGACCACATCTTGCTATCTGAAAAACCTTAGACAAGTCCCTTAATCTCCCCATGCCTCTGTTTCCTCATCTTTGAAAAGGGGGACAGAGCAGCACATTTAGGATAGTTTTATGCCAACATTTGGGTCCCCACTAAGTTTGACGAAGCTACAAAGCTCTCATTTCAGTGGTACGCAACATCACCACTTGGTCACCCCACACACGTGGTCTGTAGCACCTCAACACTGGATGCTGTCTACAGTGAGCCCGTTCCCAGCATCACATCCAGCCTTTATCCTCCTCTATCCACCTTCATATCTACCCAGGCGGGCCTTGCTTCATCCTTCCTGAGCCCTTGAGGAGGCAACAGTCAGAAAGCCGCTACTCCTGGTCCACGTTCTCATCTCTGGAGACACAGATTGTGTTTCCACCACAGGGAGACTGAGAGAGGCTGGGGGTCCCTCCCAGGTCTGGCTCTGCTCATGTTAGTCCGTCCACTGGGCTGGGCCGAGCCTGCTCCAAACAGCCTTCAGAAACACCTTTGAGTCTGAGTTCTCCACTGTGGATGTATCTCACAAGGTTGCTTTGACAATCAGGGAGGTGATATGACAAAACAGTCTGTAAACATGAAGGCCTCTACACTGCCAGTCAGTATGTGCTTGGTCCCCTCTGCCCTGGTGTGGACCTGCGCACGTCTCCAGGGAAGAAGTGGCACCGCACGCCAATGTCTCTGGCAGGACCAAGATATTAATAAGATTTTTATCAAACATTTTAAAGTTTACTAAAAATCTTATTAAAAGGGAAAAAAAAATAGTGATAACGCAGCTCAAAGATCCCCACATGTTCTCAGATAAGTTTCAATTCTGATGTTGAGGGAAAAAAGACATTTACTTTATCTTAGCACCCAAAGAGTGAAAGCTAAGATAAATCCCATACGGAAACCTAAGCCTGTTACTTTGTGCTTTCACAGCCTCGTGCACAGGGCTTCAGTTACCCAGAACAGTTCCCGGGGCTACACCAACAGGCAAGAGGAGGCTGGACCAGGCTGGCGCAGACAGCCGTGAGAACCACCTGGTGGCAGAAGCAGGAGGTCTACACGGTGAAAGACAACTTCAGGGGAACCGAAATGAAGCCATCACACCTACCAAATGAACCGTGCACACTACCGTACAGGATGCAGTGTACACAGCAGGTGTTTAATAGAGGAACGAGTGAGAAGGAAGACAGAACTTTGGCTTCCCAGACATACCGCAATCACAGAACAGGGCTAACTCACACACTGGCAGTTTTGAAGATTTTAAAGTGTACAGATTTTATTTAATGATACCTGCATTTACTGCACAGAGACTTTAATGCAAAGTCTGGGCACCAAGGCAAAGAAGAGTCAACATATCCTGGGACAAGTGGTAGAAGCAGTATCTCACTGAGAAGAATAATCACAGATGCTCCAACCTTACACGGTAACATATGATGGAAATCTCAGTCCTGGAGGGTATCTTGTTAAGATTAAGAAAAATGATGACACTTTTTGAGTCCACACCACACAAGGGAGCTGGTCACAAGAAGACAGCACCCCAAATAAGCTCAGTTTCCAGTTAATTCACCATCTTTTGGTTAGTCTTTCAGCTCTGGAATTACATTAAGTCCCATAAAACATGTTGTTTATCAAAAATATTTTAAAAGTACAGCTTTACATCTATGGTTTTTAGTATGTCTTTCATTTAAAAATATCCTAATATTCTGCAATTAAATGTACAGACGAAAATGTTCATTAGTCATTCCTCAAGTAGAATTGGTTTGACATTTGCTGCTTGTAATTTTGAATATAAAACCTGTGCCCTAAGTGACATGCAGGCAGCAGATAGAAGTCTGTTAGGTACATTATTTTATCTTTATTTCCAAAAACTCTGAGAGGTGTTGGTGGTGAAGATAGTGCCTTCTAGAAGGCTCTGCCTTCTTCAGAAAGCAAATACAACCCTTCCTCGGTGCTGGCTATCATACTATACCTTCTGTTTCTTTCTAACTAGTATTACAGGAAATTTAAGACTGTGATTATCACGATTTTTTTTTTCTGATACAGAAGAAGGAAGCAAACACCAGGACACATCTAAACAAAACATATCAGATGAAATCAATCAGGATAGAAAATTCCAAGCATTTCCAGACAGGAGACTACATGCTTATTCACAGTTGTACAAGTTATTTTACCACCTCAATACAACAGTCCTCATGGATAAACTAGTTCAGATTACAGGAGCAAGAATATACTCTTTTGAAATGGTTCACTTAGGGCGAATAGAAATAAGAAAATAATAACACAAGCTGTGTGTGTTTTCCAAAAGACTATTTCCACATTTTGCACAAGATCCCAAATGCTAAAAAAAAAAAAAAAAAAAGAATGTGTATTTCTTAAGAACTTGTTTAACATGCCATCAAACAGCCCTGAAGAAGGGACTTCAGTCCTTCAAGAGGCTTGATCTGTGGGTCATGTAAAACTTTTGACAATGTAATGGCACCGTCCCCTTTCCCAGGGTTTCTGATGTTTAATTGTTTCAGAAGTGATGAACTCACGTTTCAACAAGGATTTTAGGTTGCCTTTAAGAAAGGTATTGCTTTTCCTTTCCAACCACATCCTGTCTGAAGCAAATGTTACTGTAGCCTGTTTTACCGAGTCAGTAATTCCACTCCTAGACATCTACCAAAAAAATTCAAAAGCACTAATTCAAAAGGAAATTATTTTATACCTAATCTGCTAGCCTGGTTCCCCTATCAGTATTCCTGCTCTGCTTCATTTTTGTCAGAATGGCCCATGAAGTTCCCAGAAGCATGTCTCTAACAAGCATGCCTTGGTTCTGGCAAAGTCCAAACACATTGACTAGCTTTTGAGGAGCAACCTAATTTCCTATTTCTCCTTGCACATAAACCGTGATCCAGACTCACTTCTCCTCTCGACTCTACCACAGACCTATATTCCCTGCCTCTGAGCTCATATTGTTCCCACTGCCTCACCAGTTCCAGTCAAAACGCAGTTCAACCTTTCCAGAAACAATCTCCCTCTCTCCACTAATGCCCTGAGAGTATTTTGCCTGTACCCTCTTGTGTCACTATTACCTTTACAGTCTGTATCACCTTTCATTGCAGACTTAACAAGTCCCCCGCCCCACAGAAAAAGGTGGAATCCATGTCTTTGAGACCCTTTGGTGATCCTTACCCATTGTAAGAGTTCAATAAGTAGTAGCTGATGATAATTCTCACCTGTCAGTGTCAATTTATCTGCTTCTTACGTTCTCACCAATCATGATGAACATACTGGATGAGTAAGCACAAAAGCTTGGTGGAGAGGCAGCCAGAATGACACGAGAGCAGTGACTGAGAGCTGAGAGTGACCAGACCCACATCAAGGAAGGAGTGAGGTAAACTAAAAGCAAATGGGAAACCAGTAGGGCCAGGAGTACAGTAACAGCCGTGGCAATGATCACTAACCCTCAAAATAGGTTCAGCACCCTTACGGCTAGAAAGAAGAGAATCCATCCTCAAAGGCAATCATGAGAAATCAGTGATTCTGAAAATTCACTGATGCAAAACAGATCATTTCTCAACAATGCTCAATTAGTGAGATATGATTAATCTATTCTAAAATCAAGTCCTTGGATGGACGTAGCTCCATTTTGAACACTAACAAAGGTATCAGAACTGAAGCCAAAAAACAAAGGTATATAGAAACAAATTTTCTTCATAATAAAAGCAGCTTAGCTTTAACAAAAGTAAAAAAATGTGATATTGTCAGATAGATTGTGAAGATGTTTTTATGAACAATTGACCAAGAATGTGAACACCACTATAAATAAGTTTGATTAAACAAACATACACAGAACTTCTCCCCAACAACGAGCAAACCCACATTCTTCACAAGCACACCTGAAACATTCATGCAAAATGATTGTCCTAGTCTACAAAGCATGATGGCCCAAATTCCAAAGATGTTTGTCTTTCAAATATTTGAAGTCTTGGAGATTTAAGTCTGTAGTCCATCAGACTAACTCCTAGGGGAAAAAAAACCCTTTCAGCTTTAACAAATGATTATATATATATAAATTTCACTGACTCACTAACCAGCAGGCCAGCATTTGGCCACAATATAATTGATTTCACCCTTAATGCTACTGTTCAAGGTATTTAAATGCCTGGGCACAGACTCCAACCCACACACTCCTCCTCGATCCCACATTCCAAGTAGATCAGGTCTTTTCACACTTGGTTCATCTTCAGTGAAGACTGTAATTAAATCCTTAATTTGAAAACAAGAGTGAAAGTCCAGCACTCACTGCGTTATTGGCTGCCCTCAGAGCTCAGGGCAAAGAGCAATCAAATAACAAATGGCGACCTTAGCTCCTTCAAGCTTAAGTAACCTGCTCATTTAGTAGGTACCACTCATCTCAAAAGTGACCAAATATTTTCACAGTTATTTGCAAGCTTCCTGAAAATCAGAAACTTTATTTACATTTTGTTAACTGGCTAGTTCATGCACTGCCTGGCCTTTTGATTAAGCCACCAGTTTTAAAGCATAAATTCCAGAACACTTGTCCGAGGTGTTGAAGGAACCCTTAGGGAGCTAAGGAGTGCTCTCAGGAACGCAATGCCTACTGTTGGTCCTCTTACTATAACTCCAGAATGAGCTAAAACATTTTAAACTTTAAAAAAGCATTGTGGCTTGTTTGGTTATTTAATTCACTGAATAGGTATTGAGCATCTGCTCTGCACCCAGCACAGCTACAGAGACACCATATAGCCATGAACAAAACAAGTTTCAGTCCTTCTAAGGAGAACACCAGGAAGACATGTGTCAGAGACATCTGGGACTAGATTCTGCCGGGGTCACTTACTGGTGATGTGGCCGTGGGCAACCACTTAACAGATCTGAACCTCAGATCTGTCAGTAAAGATAAAGACTGTTGTCAGCAAGGATAAACTGTACCAAGCACTCAGCTCACATGAGTTCCTTCCTATGCTCATCCTTTCTCCCAATAAAGGATCACATAATCAGCGAGCACTGCAGGGATCACAGGAACCAAAATCAGGAGGAAGATGGAGCCTTCTACTCAAGGTAGCTACATCCTTGAGTTTTACTTCTACTACATCAGGCTTTGGTAATTCACAGAGAAAAAAAATAGCCATTCTTGCCAAATGAGGTTCTTGTCCACTCCAGGTTGGTGGCCCCACCCCAGCACGGAATCCCAGCCTTCAGAGTAATCTAGCAAGGACAGAAGGATATCAGAGCAAACAGAAGCCACTGATGCTCAGTGAGCTGCAGGCGCGAACTGCTTGCTTTAATGAGTGCAAGCTGGTAGACACTAGGGAGATGACACAGGTCTTCTCAGGAAGGCTGGACTTGGGCCTAAGGCAGGAACTAGGAAATGCTGACTTAGGTGAACAGATTTGTGAAATGAGATTCAGCCCACATTATTTATTAGCATAATTATTAATAATAATTGCCATCGTTCATTGAACCCCTATTGTGTTCCATATGTACTTTTCATCTTTGCAAAAACCCTTCTGGGAGGAAGGCATTAAAATCTCATTTGAAATAGATTTTTTAAATGGAGGCTCAGAATATGATTAACATCCAAGGTCACATGAGCGCCAAATGTCAGAGCTAGAATTTGCACTCAGGACTTGAACCTGGGACTGTGCACCAGAAGTCACCGCGTATCATAACGGTTTTGCTGATGTGACTCCACACATTGCTCAATGCCGACACCACTCAGGGAAACCTCTGTTGTGATTTTTTCCTCCTCTTTTTGCTCACAAAGGTGCTCACCAAGTTTCTCTCCAGAAAGCCATGATTTTATGCTAAAAGACAGCTTTGAAGCCAAACCACCACTTGAGTGGCAGGTTTGCCTTCTAAAAATGAACCCGAGAAAGCAGCTACCCAAAGGACCCCAGTTCCCACATCTTTGATGTTTACTTTTCTAGCAGACGAGATTTCAGGGATCCATCATGTGGCTAGGTAGACTGAAGTGTTGGTGGCAACTTATGTTTGCTGCCTATCAGATTCCAGAGGGTTCAGAAAATAAAGTAGGATTTACCTACTAGGACCCTGTTTGTCTATAAGGGCAACCCCTCGCACAGGGCCCTAAGTCCTGAACCACAGTGCAGAGGAGGGAAGATCTGTCTGTACAGGGGCAGGCCTCCTGGGGCTGTGGGCAGCACAGCGACTTCCACCAAGACTCCTGAGCACCTGGCAGGAGAGTGAGAGTGTAAATGGAACCAACCATAGGCTCTGGGAATCTGAGAGCTACCAGACACCAAGCTGCTGAAAGTGTTCCAGGGACCCTTGCCCACGCAAGTTACACGTGCTGGGGAAAAGGCAAGAAAAGGGAACAAAAGACCCTTCTTAAAGTAAAAATTTGCTTTTCCCTTGATCTGGCATAAGTTAACAATAACTGGTATTGTTTAGTACGAGGAAGGAGAGCTGGGCTGGAGCAAGCAAGGGCTGGACGGTGAGCCCGGAGGTCTGTCCCCGGGCCCAGAGTCACCATCTCACCACTGTGTTCACCAAACACTAAGAGGAGCCGAATTCTGGGCAAATCCATACAGGTGAGTTTTCAGAGTAGATAAGTAATTACCCAATTCCACCTCATGTGACCTTCCATGAAGTGAGGGTGGAGACAATGAAAAATGAACCAATTCACCCCAGCAGGCTCCAGCACCTCCCGGTCAGCAGTATCAAGGGCTCCGGATACATCTAACAGAAATGCTGCGGTGCCTGACCAGGGCCACCGGCGGGGGAACCTATCAATCAGTGAAGCCATCAGAGTCCAGCTTGTGCTCAAATCTAAAACCAGAGCGTTGGGAAACAGCTTAAGTACAACCATACACTCTGGGATTCATACAGAACTTGTCTTTAAGACAATCCTGTCCCTTGTACAAGTTCTCTTGGGGCCTAGTTTCCACATGAATAAATTGAGGAGACTAAGCTCAATGACTTCTAACTTCTTTGTGTTGATCTCTTAATTCTCCACTTAATCGCTTTACACTCAAGTGCCTGCACGGAGTCAGAATTGATTGAGTACAACACAGAACTGGGTCATTTAGCATCTAGTGATTATTTCCAAAGTAAGAAATTAAGAACTTTTTTCCTTTATAGAGACATTAACGGTTCTTGGTCAATAACAGAGTGAGCTCTTGCCAATTGCTGCAACAGAGGGAGTGCAGTTCCACCATCCGGGCTGCTGAGGAAGCACAGCTTCCGGTGGCATGTGACACACTCTAGTCAGAATTAAAGGCTGATCATGTTCTCATGACTTGATGGAGATTAGATCACTAGCTAACTTTTCACAATGAATTTTCTTACTCTATTGGTTCTTCACGATCTTGACTGGCTCAGTCTATAAATCCAGTCCACGGAGGAGTGCCAGTCACTGCTCTTCTGTGTGATTCTCCACCGCCGGCCAGTGTGCTCCAGCTCAGAACCCCCTCTCCTGTCTATCGTCACAAAGAGGATAATCCCCATCCTATCACACACAGGAGACAGCACATGGTTAGCCCCCCTGGAAACATAGCTGCCCCACACTAAGTCAATAAGAAAACAGGTGGAATTGCTTTCTCTTTTCTGTGTTTTGGCTATTAGATCAGATCCTTTAGTAATGAGAGAATAGCAACAAGAAGAAAAAAATCATTAGGGCTACTGAAGCACCTCTGCTTGTGTTAAGAATCAGTGTTTTTATGTGGAGATTAACTGGGAGTCAGTGCAAGCAGGCTGTTAGGCAGAGATGGACTGTGCAGGATTGATTTGTCCTGTGACCTGCAGAGAGAGCAGGGAGCAGTGGTGGACAAAATGGCCCAGCCTCCTGGCATCTCGGTGACTGGCCACATGCTGGACGAGGGTGCCTCCTGATGGCCAAGGCCACTGGGGAAGCACTCTTTCTCGCTGATGGAAATAGAAACGAAAACCCCAACAGACTGCATTTTCCACTCATCAGACAGACACAAATGCAGATGCTCAGTAATATCACAATAGCAAAAATCTGAGGTAATATCTACTTTGACACACTGCCGCTAGGTATGTCAACGGTACAGCCAGTCTTCGGGTTGATCTGGTACTATTTAATTCAATCTAAAACAATGGCTTTCTTTGAAATGTCCCTTCTTAGGATCTCCCTGGAAAAACTCCAGCACATGTGTACAATGAGAGTGTTGCATTTGTCTACAATTCCAAAAGAGGAAAACAATATGATTGCCACCAATAAGGAAATTAACCAATTAAACAATGACCCACCCAAACTGCAGAACTGTTACACACCAGTTAAAAAAAAAATAAAGTACCATGTTACAGTACACGATGTACTAACATGAACCACCACTGAAATCAACTGCTGACTGAAAAAAATACATCTGAGTTGCAACTGAGCTTAAAAGTCAAGCAAACTATGTATTTCTAAAAAAAGTGTATGTGCATGTGATTTCATAGCAAAAAGTCTAATTATGGCATTAAGTGTTTAGCTATTAATGCAAATGTTAAATAAAGATGGAGTAAAAGGCAGTCACAACATAGCACATACCTAAGATCACAACTGGTAAAAAAAAGTCTATATATATTAAATGAAAACTTGTCAGGAAATAAAAATAAAAACAGCAATGCTCTATTCATTTAAGAAACATAGTTATTTTAACTACACTCAGACAGAAACAGGTTCTGAAAAAACACATTTTCCAGAGTTATTTTTGATTGCTCTCTTATATGTGAAGTAAAAGGTATTTTTTAAATGAACAAGGTACAAAGATAGCTGTATAGCAAGTTTCATCTTGATGGAAATATGAAACGGTTGATTGCAAATCATTAGGAAAGAAAATAAACATTAACTAGAGTACAGTAATATTATTATGAACCATTTTAAATTATTTTCATTTTTGAAAGTGCTACTTTGCAGAAGATCTAACAGGGACAAAATGTGCAGTGGATTTCATTATTATTACCTTTTTGTCACAATACAACAGATCTTGACCCAACAGACACTTGGAGAATTCCTTAGGCTGTTAATCATTTGGAGACATGTACTTTAAGGCAACTAGAGTTACCGAAATGTCTTGTTAACATAGTATGTGACCATGTACCTTCCAAACCTAACAGCTAGAATAAAAATACACCGTACAACTGTAATAAAAACATATTGTAATCTCTATGTTTGAAACACTATAGCATAGCACTATTTTATGACACATAAGCTTTTAAGTGTGTGATATTCTGATAGAGGCACAAGTGTAGTATTTGAAATACTACACTTCAAAGTGTAGAGTACTTCAAAAACCAAGAGGCTTGACTCAGGCTTGACTCCATGTACACAGAAGTGGTTACTTACAAGGGAGTGATTTGAGATTCAGGGGACTAGAGAGTCTGTCCTCAAAACAGGCCTGCCACCCAAGGCCAAAATACTGAAACCCTAGCATTAAAGATTCATTTCTTCAGAATAAACACCAATGTCCTTTTAAGATGTAAATAATCAGGAGGACTAGGACAGAAAATCAATGTTATTTTACCATGTTATTTATCAAATTGTTTTCTCTCAAAAGAGGGAGAGGCAAGAAAGGAGCAGGCTCCCAAAAGGGAGGAAAAGTCCTCAGAGCGTATGTACCTTACTGTGTGAGACATCGGGGAGAAATGAAGAATGCCCAGCCCAGTTTTTGTGTTCTTTGGGTAGATTCCCAGGAGTGGAATGACTGGATCATAAGGTAGATCCATTTTTAGTGTTTTGAGGATCCTCCACACAACTTTCCACAAGAGATGGACCAGTTTACATTCTCACTAGCAGTATAAGAGGGTTTCCATTTCTCCACATCTTCACCAGCATTTGTTGTTGCCAGTTTTTTTTTTAAAGAGTTATTTATTTATGCATACAAGCTGGGGTACAGGCCAGAGGCATGGGACGATGACAGGATTCACTAGAGACAGAGCGGGGAGCAGAACAGGCAGATGGATGGAAATACACTGCTGAGGGGAGCAGCAGGCTAGGCAGGAGAGGTCTGCCGCGCCATGTGGGAATCTCCCTGGCCTGGTGTCTAACTCACGTACCGCTGCGACAGCTCAACAGCACAGCACTTAACCGCTGCGCCACCAGGGAGGCCCTGTTGCCAGCTTTTTTTAACCTGGGCCTTTCTCACCAGTGTGAGGTCATATTTTATTGTGGTTTTTATTTGTATTTCCCTGATACAAAGTGATGTTAAACATTTTTTCATATGCCTGTTAGCCATTTGCATTTTTTCTTTGGAGAACTGTCATTTTAGCTCTTCTGCCCATTTGTTGACTGAGTTGTTTGTTTTGTTTTTGTTGAGTTGTATAAGATCTTTGACATCAGTCTCTTGTCAGCTATATGCTATGCAAATATTTTCTCCCATTCAGTAGGGTGTCTCTTCATTTTGGTTACTGTCTCTTTTGCTGTACAGAAGCTTTTTGTTTGCTGTAGTCCCAGCTGTTTGTCTTCTTTGCTTTTGTTGCTTCTGGAGATGAGTCCTTAAAAGATGTTTCTGAGGTGTATGTCATGGAGTGTTGTGCCTATGTTGTCCTCTACATATTTTATGGTTTCAGGTATTACAGTCAAGTCTTTTATCCATTTTGAGTTCAAATAATATTCTTATAAATACTATACTAGATCTAACCTCTGGTGGATGGCTCATGCTCTATTGGCAACACCTCTGTGCAAGCTCTGATGTCCCTATGATATCTTAGACCATATGTCTTTCACTTTCTACTCCAGTGTTTCTCTAATGCCACAGACAGCATCCTTTCTCAAGTGCAGTTGTATAACTCCCAAGTGAGTGGATTTAATGCCTCAGTCAAGGACGGTAGGAATCTATGGATAGACACTTCTCCTGATTTACTCTTAGCTGGATGATTTTGAGAGGTGCTCTAGGAACTCCCCAGCTGGTCCCAGATCTAACATCTGTTGCCCTTTGCAGCAATTCCAGTAACAACTTCATGTTAGCTTCTTCTACTTCCCTCACTTTCCTGATCCCTCACGCTGGCTCCTTGGAAGACCACCCTATGTACTACAGCACAGAAGTCTCAGCCATCTTGAGCTGTGCTTTCAGTGGAACAAAAGCTAAGACATGGGATGTGGTTGGGAGAGGGGTGAGCTTCAAAGTCTGATCTGGATTTGAATCCCAGCTCTATTTTTTGCCATATTCTGTGGAGGAGTAAATTTTTTAAGTTCATTGTCATTTTTACTACAAATACCCACTTTTTGAGTGGGGATTAAAAGACAAGGAAATACATGAACAAATTCCTATGATGGTGCTATGAAATGATCAATAAAACCAACTTTTGGAAAACCTGACAATGAATATGACAAGATAAGCATATATAGAGAAAAACATCTATGTTTTTAAAAACTTAGGAGATCACCAATGTGATTTTATGCCATTAAATTTGAAAATCAAAATGAAATGGATGGGTAAAACTAAGGTGAGCCAGACAGCTCATTAACTAAATTTTAATGACATAAACAGAAAAGTTAACTGAGACTCATCAACTTTTGAAAGGACCTAGGTCTAGACAGTTTTATGGGAAATTTCATGCAAACACTAAGACATAATTATTCCCATTGTTGTTTCAACTGCTCCAAAGGATAAAGGAAGACACGACCTGTTTTATCCTATGAGTATATTATAACCATGACAAGAATACCACAAAAAAAAAAAGGAAAGACGGTAAAATTTACTTATGGTTATAATACAAAGTCTTAAATAAATACAGGCAAACTGAATCCAGCAATGTACTGAAAAGACAGTGTTTCATGACAAAGTAAGATCTGTTCCAGCAACAGAGGGATTGCTGCACATTAGGAAACCCATTCACATCACCTACTCTATTAATAAAGAGAAAAATCCCAAGGTATTTTAAGTGTTGACTCTGTAATGACCTTAACTGATGGAAAAGTGTGGGTATTTGACATAGAGCTACTTAAGTTATCAATTAAAAAGCAACCACTTGTTGATGAAGATATGGAAAAACAGACATGCAAAAGGCAAAGACAGATAAAAACCTAGCTATGTGAGGGCCCATCTAAATCAAAATTAGGAGGCAATCCTGATAAAATGCCTCTGAAAAGTGGCACAAGTATAGTCAATGAATTTGAGGCACTTTGAGATGCTATGGATTCTGTGCTTATAAAGCCTGCTGCAGGGTTTGGGGAGAGTCACTAGAGACTCTTGCCCTGAGAAGAGGCAAACACCCTCCCTGCAGACCGACAGCCGCCAGGACAGTCACCTCCATCAACAGTGTCCTGAACAAAACATGAGGCTTGTTACCTCCCACCTTTTGCTGCCAATTGGATTGTATGCTTATATTAGTATACTGCATATTCTTCACCCCCTCAACAAATTTATACTGTGGTTATTTGCATTTAGCTTGAGTGACAAGTGACCCCCTGCATTGTGGAAATTTGCACTCCAGAGATCCTTAGCCTGATACAACACATGGCGGTTTTGATATCTGCCCCAAATGTTATGAGATGTGTGTGTTTATGTATCCACTCTAGTAGATATTAATATATTTTACTATAACACAGACAGGGAGGGGAGGGACACAAAATGTGCAATAACTATATGAAAGAAATTATAAAACTTCATTATGCAACTTCTGGTTTTAATATTTCTATATTATTTCTTCCCAATGAGTTTATATTGCTGTCTGTTAAATAATGATAAAAATAACCTTGCATGAAGCAGTGAACTAGGAGTTATGCAGAGAATAATGAAAAGCTCTTTTCAGGCAGTTGTGGTCTACATCAAGTGCCAATAAAAAATAATAAAAGTTCAGGGAGTGAAGAAAGAGAAAGAATATAGAACAGAACATAGGAGTAAACTATTTGTAATCTTTGGAGGGAAGTGTCATATTTGAAAACAGCAGAACCAGGGGGAAACTAGTCCTGTTTTCATTCATCTTGGAAAACATCATGATGGAGAAACTTCAGAGCAACTTAAAGAGGAGGACTTGGATAATGAGGAAAGTTAGAGATAAGATTGTCCCCAGCATTTGGTAAAACTTGGGATTCGCGTTAACAAGAACGGACAGTTAAAAGGAGATCCCTAGTGGCCTGGAAAGGCAGGCACTGAACTGTGCAGGACACAAAGTCAGGATTCCTTGGCCATGTAAACAAAAGACTCCTAAAGAAAAAGATATGTAAAAGGTGAATGGGGTATCACTTATACCCTAAAAGTGGCCCTAAAATGCTATAGATTGCCAGTGCTTCACTGAGATTGATGTTAACTACCAAGGCCTATGAAAGCCAAGTGGGAGAGGCTGCCCCACAACAACACAAAGAAAACCACGGGAGCATTCCCTTCCACTTGACGAAATATGAAGAAACTACCACAAACCGCAATTGTGCCTCCAGTCATGGAGACTCAAGACCCCTGCTCACCTGGTTTGCTATAGGAACACGCAGCCCATTTCAACCATGTTCTCTCCACAACCAAAGTTAGCCCCAGGCATGAAACAGGGCCAACCAACCCAACGAGGGAAATACACATTCCAAAATTTAGTCTCTTCATTTAGAAACTTCCAGGACAAGAAATGTGCTCTTTTCAGAGTTCGGATGCCTGACTGGTGTGTATTAAATAGTAGTTTGACACAAGGCTGGCACCCAGAGTAGGTACTTCCAATAAAGTGTCTGAACCCTGAAAATGATTTTAGGATAATTTCACCAGGCAGGGGGAGGGGGGAGGAAGGGAATAGGCACTTTTCTATCTAATGATGCACATTATTTCCTCTTTGGTTTAACAGTAGCAAAGTGCTACTCAGGATTAAAAACCAAGCAATCATTTTTTGCTCCATTTTTGCTCTGCATCCTGGAGACAAACATTTGGCTTGATAAGTGAACAAAAGGTCATTTATACGCAAAAGACCAGTGGGATGGATAGAAACAGTTCTGATTTACTCCAATGGGTCTGGAGGGGGTGTAATTTATTACAGTCCACTTAGTGCTGTAACAAATGCTTCTCAAAACCCGACAGTGATTCATGAAAATGAACATACAGGCTCTCTTAGCAGCATAAGCCCCAACAGCCTCAGGCAAGAACCGCAGTACGAGGCACCGCAAGACTGGTGTGCGGAAGCGGCAATTACGCTGGTATTTAACCCAATCTATCGCTCATCAGAAAAACGCTTAGCACAGGAGTCAGATCCAGACAAGCTGACAAGGAGCACAGTCACTTAACTGTTCCCTCCAGCGATTACACTCTCTCAACCCAAGAGTGTGTCAAATTAAAACAACTACACATTGACTTTTTGCTTCTGTAAACATTAAGGGGTGATTGACAACTTCAGGCTGCAGCCAGTCAGGCATTATCATCGGCCCCTCTGCTGACGTGCAGTGAGCTCTGGTAGAGCTCCCTGCAGAATGTTTCTATGGGACAAAAGAGGATTTCAGGGCTTTGCCACTGGGGTTCACCTAAGGAGGTTCTGCAATATAAGAACCTTACATATAAGCAGCTCCAGGGTCCCTCAGAAACTCTACTTTTTAAAATTAATATTTGTCCATTTTTTAAAAAGATTTTTTATTTATTTATGCATACAAGCTGGGGTACAGGCCAGAGGTGTGGGGAAGGCGAGAGGGTTCACCAGAGACAGAATGGGGAGCAGCACAGGCAGATCAATGGAAATACACTGCTGAGGCGGGCAGTGGGGAGGCAGGAGAGGTCTGCCGCACCATGTGGGATTCTCCCTGGCAGGGTGTAGAACTCGCGTCGCTGCTGCCAATAGCTCCACAGCGCAGCGCTTAACCGCTGCGCCACCAGGGAGACCCAACATTTGTCCATTTTTATTAGGAAAAGCCTAGTCACTTCCAATTAGCAAAACAATCAGCCACAACCTTTTACACACACTACTATTCTCAGTGCTCCTGGATTTGGGATGAACTCCCTTTCCTGCTATCCTATTCTTTATTTCAGAACTGTTAATGAGTAGAAAAAAAGATAAAAGTTGATTACAAAAAAGATAAAGTTGAGACAGCAGGGAAAAACAAGTAAACGAAAATAAAGAATAACCAAAGAATCTATTCACCACAGATATCCTGAGTGAATCAACCGGCAACTTTTAAGGTGTTGAGGATTCAACATTTACTGTCTAATGTTCCCTGCTGGTCCCTGGAAAGGGTCACAGGCAAGAGTCAAACTTTAACTCTTTGCCACTTTGCCCTCTTGGTGCCAAAATCATTCAGTGGTGCTGGGAAAGCCAGATCTCTACACACACAAGAATGAAACTGGGTCCTTCCTTCAAACGAGACATAAAACAACTCAAAGTGGATGAATAACCTAAAGGTTAGAGCTAAAACTATAAAACTATAGAACTCTTATAAGAAAAGATGGGGGGAAGCATTATGACATTGAACTTAGCAATGATTTCATGGATTTGACACCAAGAGCATAAGCAACAAAAGAAAAAGTTTGGACTTCATCAAAATTAAAAGTCCATATACCGGCTTGCAATGTCTTGTGCAACATTTCTGTCAGTACTTACTTGAGTGTTTATGCTGCAAAGAGAATCTGTATGTTCATTTTTACTAATCAGTGTCACATTTTGTGCATCAAAGGACACAATGAAATCCACAGAGTGAAAAGGCACCGATAGGACAGAAAAATATTTACAAATCATGTATCTGATAAAGGAATTGTGTCACTCTCCCTCTCTTGAGTTTAATGTAAGTAATCCTTGGCAATCCCCAAGGCTCTACACAGCCTCATGGCACAAGACAAGTTTTCCATCCTGGGTTAGTACTATCATTCTTGGACAGAGATCAACCAAGTTCTAGTTCACAAGCTCACTTCTATCTTGTTATTTTTTTTTGAAGTGTACAGCAAGGTTTGGTCCAAAGATCAACAACCATTCATCAGCATTCAAGAGTTCAATCCTCAATTGGTCCTCCTCAACCTGACAGTCCATTTAAATAAAGAGTGATGCTCCCCCCAAAGTAAGACTTTTTTCAAAAAAGCAGTGCTCTTTGAACTTGCAGTACTGTGTCACTCCTTTGTCTCAGGTTTACACACTGCGCAGCCCCTTCCTGCCAGTCTAAGTCCGTAACTAAACAGCCTGCACAGTGCCGTCCAACAGAACTGTCGATGGGGGAAATGCTTCAGTCTGCACCACCCACTATGGCCCTCACTAGCCACAGATAGCTGTTAATAGTGGAAATGTGGTTAGTGTGACAGAGGCGCTGGACTTTACAGTCTAACTAATTTGAAATTGTAGTTCTACTGTCTGGTAGCTCTTGTAGTAGATGGTATAGCCAAGTCAGTCAACTAAAGACCAGAGTTTTAATACTGGTGTGACAGTCTGGAAGCAACGCATTTTCTCATTCAGTCCCCTATGCATGAAGGCCCTGATTCCCTGCCACATTTGCCTGGAAAACTGGCGAAAGCTCTAATTTGTAGCAGTACAGTGGAGCTAAATTGTTTAAGGTTACACAGACCACTTCAAGGGCAAAGATGGCAAGGTATAGGAAAGGGTTTTCCCAAACTCAGAGGCAGAAAAAAAAGAAACCTAAATTCTATGGGGTGAGGTGAGGGATGAGGAAAATAAGTGCTCCAGGTGAGTGGGGTGTGCTTTGACTGGGGAGTTTTCCACCTCTGAAAATCATCTCTGCTCTAGGGATCTGATCTGCAGATGAGGGCCTGTCACAGGCTGGGCTCAGTATGTCAGAGTTTGGAAGAATGAGTGAGTGGTCAGCAAATGGCAGACATAAGGCCATAAGGCCAGGAGAGATCCATTTTCTTCTATACACCTTGGTCCACCAAGTCTCAACATCCATTTCTATTTCTCAATAACCTTATCAAGAAGAGGAGACATTTAGAGATAAAACGCTCAGTAGTTATAGACTGAATTGTGTCCTCCCAAAATTCTTATGTCGAAACCCTAGGTCCCAATGTGACTATATATGGAAACTGGGCCTTTAGGAAAATAACTGCAGTTCAATGAGATCCTATGGATGGGTCCTAGACTGACAGGACTAGTGTTCTTATCAGAAGAAGAGATCAGATCGCTCCCTCTACACATATATAAAAGTCATGTGAGGAAATAGCAAGCAGGCAACCAGCCAGCTACAACCCAAGAAGCGAAGCCTCAGCAGAAACCAATTAGGACAGCATCTTGATTTCAGACTTTCAACCTCCAGAACTGTGAAAAACTTAATTTTTGTTGATTAAGCCACCCGATCTGTGCTGTCCTGTTATGGTAGTCCTAGCAGAATAATATAATTACTATTAGCATAACACAGGAAAATAATACAACCTGCCTTCTCAGTGTCTATACACACCACATCCTTCTCATTTCATACAGCAGGGTCCACTTGTTACAGACATTCAGACTTAATAAAATGATGTAAGACACATATTTCACCTTGAGAATCTTGTGGTTTAGTAATTTTGCTGGGTCTTAAAATAGCTTTTAAACTCAAAATAACCCACCCGTCTATATAATGAATATTAGTTGGTCATATAAAGGATGAAACGCTGATACATGTTACAAGGTGGATAAATCTAAAAAAAGAAAATACATGAAATGAAATAAGCCAGATACAAAACCCTACATATTGTATGATTCTTTTATATGAAACACCCAGGAAAAGCAAATTCCGAGACAGAAAGTAGGATAGTAGCCTACAGGGGAGGTGAAAATGACAAGTGACTGCATAAGGGGGTTCTTTAGCAGATGATGGAAACATTCTGGGATTCAAGAATGGTGATGGTCACACAATTCTGTCACTACAATTGAAACTACTGAACTGTATGCTTGAAAAGGGTGATTTTATGACTGTGAATTAGATACCAATAAAACTGTTTTAAATAAACAAACAAGTAAATCAAGTCCCATCCACCTCTACAGCCATCTATGTAACAGAGGTGAAGCAGATCTGGAAGGACTACCTATATGCAACATTTATCCACATAATTTGGTTATTATAATCCTCTAACATGTTAGTCTCTCTAACATGAGAAGGAAACCAAAGTTTAGGTTTAGGGAGAAAACCTTAATCAAGACCTGAATAAGAATAAGACAGCTGGGCACGTGGCCAGTTCCATCTACGCCATGCAGAGGCTTACAGGCAGGGCTATTCTTCTGGGGACAGGAGGGGAGGGGCATGTCCCTAAGATCTGCTGACATTTAGGGGTCACTGCATGGCTCATCTCCAAGGCATAATGTTAGCTCCAGACACATAATTGGCACCCAGTGAATTTACTGCTTGTTTATTGACTAAGCCATCAGTTTATATCCTGGGGGCAGGTGGGGTACTTAGGAAAGAGAGTGGAACTGGTGTGCATAAAAGCTTCAAGAGCCATTGGTATTCCTTGTAAAATAACAAGGGGACAATAGGACAAAATACATGCAAAGTATAAATCTCTTCCTGCAGAAATAAAACCAAAACAAATCTCAAAACTGCTGGATATGCTTAGAGAAAGTATAGCTTTCTTCTGTCCACTTCTTAATTTTGCCTTAATTTCCAGTATAAGAAAAGCATTTAGGACAGGCTTACATTAAAATAATTTTTGTTCTTTATCTGAAATTTACCTTTAACTGGCCATTGTCCATTTGATCTCCCAACCCTAATGAAGGACTGATTTGGGGCTACACTCTCTATTCCCAGAAGCAAGAAGAGCCAATGGAAGCTTCTGGCCCCTATACAATGCACCAAACATCTGCAATTGTGTTCTATGCCACTTCACAAAACTTGGATGCAGCATTCCATACATCAATCACCAGTAAGAAGCCACTGCAACTAAGAGGAAACAGTCAGGAGAAGAGCAGAGGGCAGTGGTGGGAGGGCTACGTTTACCTCCGCATTTAGGTGGGAGAAACCCCTACCCTAGGATTGTCGTTAACTGGGGAGCAATATAGGGCCAGGTGTGTGAAAACCACAAAAGGGTTGTCCTGAAAACACTGCTGCGCTGAAAGGAGAATTTAAAAATGTGTGTTAAGCACATGCGATCATGGGAGTGCAGGGCCCATTGTTATCTCTGAATATTATTTTTTTATGGAGCTCATTTTTAATATTGGCGCTTTTAGGCCAAAAGTAAATAAACCTGATCATGCAATAAATTCAGTGTGCTCTTTTATTTTGCAGATTTAAACTAAAACATCATAAATCTCCTCTTGGAAGCAGCATCTTTCAAGATAACAGAGGTGGCACTAGGATTTTGATACCCACTAAAAAAGTAATAAATAAGAACTGACTTCAGATACCTCCCCAAAAGCATGTGCTCAGCTTAACAGACAGGGTGCTTGATGCCAGGAAGGGACAACAGCCTTGCGGAGGTTCTTCTTTTTGCCCTCATTTCAAAGGGATCATCCCAATTGTCCCAGGAGAGGGGTTTTCTTGGTTTCTAAGAAAGGATATTGAGTGGGACCACTTCACACATAACAAAACCAAACTCACTTCTATGATGAAATTATCTTCTACTCTAGTTCCTCCAAAAGATTCCATTTATGCTGGTTTCGATGAACAACCATTGGAAGGTACATAAAAGCTGGTCACCGTTCTTTATAGCAGACCCCTACTTGGAATGTGACCTCAGCATATATTGTATACCCGTGTATATGTGCAAGATGGGAAGTATATGCCTATATATAAATATAAATACATATAAAGCTAACTTTCAGTGTTCGGAAAACAAAAGCTATCCCCATATAACAGCCAAATTCTGACATAACTCAATTTGGACACCTCATCTGGTGTGCACTGCACTCA
This sequence comes from Scalopus aquaticus, assembly GCA_004024925.1. Classification (NCBI taxonomy): domain Eukaryota; kingdom Metazoa; phylum Chordata; class Mammalia; order Eulipotyphla; family Talpidae; genus Scalopus; species Scalopus aquaticus. The sequence continues at coordinate 14,726 of PVIJ01003338.1, read as the reverse complement.
TTCCCAGTGTAAACCCCACCGCGCCGGGCAATGATATACTGTAATGTCACATCGCAATCTGGATTTACTATAAAGGGCCGCTGACGAGCTTCAGAGCAGTAAACATTGCAGCGAGGTGTATTTCACACTGAGCTGGTTTTTATGAAGAACACTTCACCGCCCAGGCACGGCACCTGGATGATGAATGGTGAAAGATGCATGACAAGCTTCATCATTGTTTGTAAATCTTAACTGTTCCTGCTCACTAACTCTGGAGGCAATTTTCAAAGACAGCGGCTGACAGAAGGACAGCACAGCTTTCCTGAAGGTTATTCAAGTTGTACTTGGCCTGGGTTGTGCCTCTGAGGAGCCAGGAAGGGAAAATAAACTCCTGAGTTACTCCACACTGCGTGCGAAAACCATCCATCGAGGCCCACTGGGTTCAAGTCAGATTGAAATGAAGAAATTGCCTGCTGATGACGTTGTCTGTTCTGGTCCTGGTGGCCACTGTCGAGCCCTGTTGATGCCCACACAGGTTCTGCCTCTTCAGGATTTTAAATACAAATGACCTCTGAGTGAGGAACAGAAAGGCCAAACTAGATGACACGATGTACCCACAAAAGACAGGGTCTACACACTGAGCAGGCAAATATCCTGCTTGAACCCCAACAAGATTAAATTAAAATGAAAACATGAGCAAGCACTGTTGTTTCCTAAAAATGGTGTTCAACCTGGTTATCAGGACATTTAGGAAGCCCTAGAAGAGTCATTTCCTAAGCTCTCTCTCTGTGTCCTGCTGTAGACTGTCATCTTTAGTCCAAAGGAAAACTCTCACACAGGTGCCTTGTATACTGCATTTAAGAGTTTAGGAGTAAGTTAAAGACATAAAAGCAACTTGATAATAAGCCCCTGATAGACTAGGAAAGAGTGTAAAATACTGTCTTCCTCAAATATTTTCTGGGAAAACCTACAGGCCTTTTAGTTACAGTAATATTTAAATAAAAGCTTATGTCCACAACAACAACAACAACAACAACAAAAAACAGAAAAAAGTAGTTGTTTCTATTTGCACTAATAATTTCAAAGCTAATACCTACATGTTACTTCATTTTATAATCTGTCTACAACAAATATTAACACTGAGCTTCACTCAGTCACTTAAAAAAAAGTTAAAATATAACCACAAAATTAAAAATGACACTATTGTGTTAATCAAGTTATGAAGGAGTTTTAAAATTACATTTAGCTTTGGGAAAAGCAGTGTAAATGCCATAGCTGGTATGCTGGTGGAGTTTTTTAAGGCTCCTTTTTGTTTTGTTTTGTGTTTCTGTGACACCAACATGCTAGAGAAAGAGCCTTAGATGAGATGTCTCCGCATGATGCATGTGCCCAGGGAGCAGGTTCAGGAACGTTATCATTAAGCCAGAGAAGTACTGTCGCATTCTTATATGGAGTCCAGCTCACAGAAAATTCCAAGTACACTCTCAACCCCCAATCACAGCTCAGTTCTCTTGAAAAAATGTCAAACATGAGCGTACGAGACCACAGCTCAGCCAGGCCTCAGACAAGCTAAATCACCACCTTGTCTCCACCTGCGACAGGGAATGAGGACCCCTTCTCCTCCCTACTTCCCAAGCACTGTCTCTCTGCTTCAATGTCCTCATCTGAAAAAATGGGAATAGTATTATTGTTCCAAGAAATAAATTATCCCCATCAAATGCATAGAAGGTTGTCTTACAGACATTGTAAGAGCCACATATGTGTTTGTGAGGGAAGGAAGGGAGGGGAAGAGGGCAATCCAGAATGTACGGGCAGAAAGAACACCTGGGAACTGGGTCCCATGCTGGCTTTCTTTACCACTAGCAGAAGGCCCCGAGAGGCCACAGCATTCTGTCAGCAATCTGTTTACTGTGAATAGTGATTAAATCTCTCTTGGCCTCTCTTGCACAGCTGTGTTATCAATCAGACAACAGTCATATACAAAGAATTCGGTCTTTAAAATTTGAGTTTTTCAAAGAGAAGATTCCATATGATATAAATCCAGGATATGCAGTAATAGGAAGTTGTACCCATGCAGGTCTGTATCTGATTTATTTCACTGCGTTCATTACCGCACTGACTCTGAGACACACCCATAGAAAGGATCTAAAAGCCAGTTTCTTATTCATTCAAGAAATCACCAGCCAACTCAGGAGCTCTCTGAGAACAGGGCACGACGCTAATCACTTAGAGGAATACAAAGCTCAGTGAGTATGATCCCTGCCGTCTACAGTGAGAATGCACCTGGTAATTCCTGCTAAAGTGTTATAGCAATTTCCTTACACAAGTGAATGTGGCCTCCCTCAGGTAAGACCCTCAGCTCCCGGGGATGTGCCTGCTATCTCCAGGCCATGGTTTGTTGGTGCCCTTGCCAAATGGCAGTGTTTTACACCAAGGACATGTTAGAGTCCGACAGCTCTTAATCTTTCCCACAGTTTGCCTGGTAGGGTCCTGTTCTCATGGAGGGAGAAAAAGAGTTTGGTGAAATGACAGAAATCTGTGTGTGCTATTCAAACAGCATTTCAGCTTGCCTTCTATACTCTTTGGGTATATCCTTATGGATTTTCCTTAGTATCCTTATGGATTATCCTTATGGATTTTCTGTTTGCTTCCTTTGCATTACTTAGAAAGCATATTATATGTGTGATACATTAAACAAATGGTCACAGCTTCAACAATTATCAACTCATGGCCAATACTGTTTTGACTTTATCTCTATCCACTCACCTCCAACCATATTATTTTGAAGCAAACAGCAGACATTATAAGCCTCTATCCATATATTTTACAGTATCTCAAAAAAAATCTCTTTAAATTCTTAATACTAAATCAGCAAGATGGCTGGCTGGAGAGTGAAGACCCGGGGCTTGCCTCTTAAAGCAACCTTAATAAAATAGAAGTATCATGTTACCTGACTTCAAACTTTACTATACAGCAAAAGTATTAAAAATAATATGGTACTGGCACAAAAATAGATATGTGGATCAATGAAAGAGAACAGAAAGCTGACAAATAAGTCCATGCATATGCCAGCCCCTAATCTATGATGAAACATCAATGACCATAAAATGAGGAAAAGACAGTCTCTTCAATAAATGGTGCTGGGAAAACTGGACAGCCACATGTAAAAAAGAGTGAGGTTAGATTCACTAATACCATACACAAAAATAAATTCCAAACGGATTAAGATTTAGATATAAGACCTGCAACAATAAAATACATAGAAGAAAACATCTCCGCTACTTTCTATAATATAAATATCAACAATAAAGACATTTCTGAGGACTCAACCCCTATGGCAAGGGAACTGAAAACAAAATAAACAATTGGTATTACCACATGTTAAAAAAACTTCTATACAGCAAAAGAAAAATCAAGATGATTAAATTGATACCCTACTGAGTGGGAAAAATATTTACTCAATATATAACTGAAAAGGAATTAGTATCCAAGATATATAAAAACTCATACAACTCAATAACAAAACCCAAATAACTCTACTAACAAATGTGCAGTAGATATGAACAGACACTTCAGTAAAGAGGATATCCAGAAGGCCTGAAAACATCAAAAAATGTTTACCATCACTCTCAATAAGAGAGATACAGATTATAACTACAATGATATACCACCCCACACCTGTGAGAATGGCATGTACTAAAAAGACCCCCAATAACAAGTGCTAGAGAAGATGTGGAGAAGAAGAAAATCATTACACTACTAATGAGTGAAACCATTACAGGAACTTCTGTATTTTAAATAATTATGAGCAGCAAAACAAGTCAGAAAAATTAAAACAAATGTTAGACATTCATGGAAGAGACAATTCAACAATAAAACTTTTGAAAGTAAAACACTTTCAAAAAATTACTAGACACCATCAAAAATCCTGGGGGTTCTCAGCTTAAGCAGGGAGGGAAAGGGAAAAGGGGACATAAGGGTGGTGGTGGAGAAAAATAAATACAATTAAAAAATTTTTTTAAATCCATAATACTATTACTACACTAAAAAAAAAAAAAGAATTCCTTAATACCAGATACCCAGCAAGTGTTTAAATTCCCAATTGTCTTATAAATGCCGTATTTGTAAAAGCTTGTTTGAATCAGAATCCGAAAGAGATTGACATGTTGCAACAGATTGGTATGTCTCAAAGACATCATCTTTCTGGGTATCTCCTTCTCCTAAGTATCTTTTTTTCTTCTTTGCAATTTATTTGTTGAAAAAATAAACTCAGCAATTTGTCCTAACTTGGCCTATTATGTCTCAGTGGTGTAATTTAATATGTTCTTCTATCCCTTCTATTTCCTGCAAGTTCGTGGCTAGATCTAAAGATTTGATCAGTTTGGGGTAGATTTTTTTTTTGCAAGATATCCTTTTTTAAAGTCGTCAGAGCTGCCATATCTTAGTGTTTGTTATATGCTTTTAATTATTATTTTCTCACTCAACAGACTATGATATTTGGCTAATTTCAAGAATCAAAATATACATCTGGTTAATTTTGAACAGGGTCCCTATAGGGCTAGAAATTAAGGCTTCCTTAATATAATTTGTACAGCCCCACTGCCAGGCACATGTTGAAATGGAAAGCTATATAACACATTCATATTAGAATAGGGAGATGACAGCTTCTGCTGCACTTACACATTACTTTTTTTGTGATCCATATGCAAATACAAGTAAAGCTGCTTTTTTTTTTTTTTAACTTTCCAGATGAGGGAACTGAAGCTTTAAGAGATTATGTGAACATTTCACAATCCAGCCCAGAGCTGGGAATCTGAGCCAGATCTCCCTCCCAGGGCAGGATCTATTCGCTGGTACACACTGGCCTCCACGGTCATGGCCACTGAATGCCCCACTTACCTCTCTGCTCAAAGCTAAAGCTGAGAATAAAAAGGTCACACAAGGAAAATGGGTTTACCAGCTGAGCGCTCTTTTCTTTGAAATCTGTCAAATGATAAGTCATTTCCTAAAGTGCCAAGTTTAACTCAACATTTTCTAAATGTTGCATAAAACACATTTCAGCTGTCGTTAAAGTAAGGGGAAAAGTCCACGTTTTTCTCTTCTAAATGCTTCCACACAATTCAGTGGAATACACTCAACTAAAGAAGCCCCAATAATCGTGGCCTGCTCTCCTTTCTGTCTGAGAAAGACTAAAATACTTTCAGAGCATCTTTACCTGATAAGAACAGCTTGACACATCAACATAAAAGACTGGTGAAAGTTATTAGCATCCTGCTGTCTCTCCTTACATTATGTGATGTATCCAGCTTGTTTACATATGGTCACATTTTCATTCTCACATCACCTGTGTGAATGTGGCAGGGTACGCTGGTCACCTTCCTTTTAACAGTTGAGGAAACCGAGTCACCCAGATAAGTCCAATTTTCCCAAGGTTACACAGCTGGTGAGACGTGGGTAACCACCTTAGATGTGACTTTACCACCCTACCCAGCCACTCACCCATCACCTAACATAAAAGGCCACTGTGGCATCCTGGACCAAAAGTGAGGAGACTTGAGGAGCTTTCAGGAGGCAGCACAACCTCTGTGTTCATAACACAGAGGATCTGTCAGATGATCTTTCACTAAAATCCAGTTCTCACGTGCAGCAATCAGCACAGTCACTCTGTACAGTGAAAGCTTAATATTTTCTGTTTAGTCATGACAACTGTGGGGGAGGTGGTATATGCCAGCAGTGAAGTCAGAGACCTTTGGAGTCATTGGTCTTCATAGACTTTATTGGTCTTTATTGCTACTGCTGAATGAGTTCAAACAGCCATGTTTGGGAGCACACAGGTCTGCAAACTGTCCAAACATCAGCAAAGGATATGAGACCTTGAAATCAGAAAGGCCCTTCCACTGACCTTGGCCATCTGCTCTTTGAATAAAATTTAGATGCTCTGCATTTTGTCTCACAGAGCTGTAGACATTCTTCATATGTAATACATGAATACATCATGACACAAAAGAAGCACCTCAGATGTGTATGTCTTTCCACTGGAAAAAGAGTAGAGGGTGGCTTCAAAGGAAGGCTGAGCTGGCACAGGGGGGATTGTCGCTCTACCTGAGCTGGAAGAGACTAAAGAACCAGAAGCACAGGATGTGACATTTCTAGCTTTCAAACTCAGTCCTTATATCATTCAGTCTGTCAGATTTACTGGACTCTGTTCAATGAAATGCTTTCTTTGCCTGACTTCCAAGACACCATTCACACTTAAGTTTTCCTTCTACCTCAAGGGTTGCTCCTATGACTCTCTTCTTTGCTGAAACTCATCTATCAGATCTCTAAGCACTGGAGGTCACAGGGCTCAGCCCTTAGTCTTTTATTCTTCTCTATCTATACTTCTCCAAGGGATCTCATCATATTGATTTCAAATAACTTCTGTGCACTCAACACTCACATTTTCCTTTCCAGCAGGCCTATCTTCCTTAACTTCCTATTTCATACATCTAATTTCTCCTTGAACAACTACCTGGAATACTCACGAATATCTCAAACTTCTTATTTGCAGAATTACACTTGAAATTCCCACAAACCTATTTTTTCCACGGTCTATTCTCCCTCAATAAGTGGACATGCCAATTTCCTATTTGGAGTCATTCTTTACTCTTTCTGTCACATACCAAATCCATTAGCAAATCTTGTTGGTTCTCTTTTCAAATATATACCTAGAATTCAACCAGTGTCATCTCTACCAATTCCCACCCTGACTAAGTCACCCTCATCTCTTGTCAGAATTATTCCAACAGTCTTCCAACAGGTCTCCTGCTTCAAACTTGACAGCAGCCAGAGTGATACTAAAAAACACAGGCAGACATGTCACTCTTTTTCTGGAGTCCTCCAACGGCTTCCCAACTCACTGAAATAAAACCCAGAGTGTTTTCAAAGCATTCCAAAGTCCTACATGATCCAGCCCCCACCCTCTCTCTGTTCTCCCTTCAAACATTTTTTAGCACACAGAAAGGAAAGAGAATAGCTCCTAGCATTTTTACCAAAAAAAAAAATTAGTCACAAAATGACAAAAGGAAAACTTGCCGTGTTATTATGTCCCCTTTAATGCTCTATTTTCATATTGTAATGTTGAGGAAATGATGAGCTCAGATTTATTTATTTACATAGTTAAGGGGAGGTAGAGCTTATCTTTAAAGAAATTGAAGAAAAAATTATGATAGACAACTTTATATATAAATGAGACTTTAAAGAAAACATTAAATCTCCTGAAAATACTCTTTAAATTATTTAGAAGTTCCCACTCAGAACGAGTGACATGCTCTTTACAAATCATAATTTACTTATTATTGCAACCAAACACTAACTCAAATTTGATAGAACTGATTAATTTAACTAGTTATCAGTCAGCCTTTGCCACTAACTTGTCCTCACAGTGCTCCTCAGTCTCAAAGGTGACGATAAAATTAAGGATCCAGTTCCCTAAGAGATGATACCTGGGGAGTCCTTATTGAACCAACACAGTTCCCTCCTTCCTCTCCCCTTCCCATCTGTGTTATAGAAATTGCATGCAATGCAGAAGCCAAGACAGCATATATTTGGAAGTCATCAAGCCACGTATCATTGAAAAATTAGCTGAAATTTGAATTTTCTATGTATTTACATTCTCCTTACATATATCCTGAGGTGGGTATTACTGCAGTTCTTCCTAGCTGAGACCCTCACATCCCAAGTCTGACCCTCCTAGTTAATTACTGGTGGGTGATAGTAGAGAAGATCAATTGTGGGGCTTGTTTATACTTTCAAACAAAAATATTGCCAGAAAAGTTTTAAGAAATTCTACGTTATTCGCCCAGCCTTTTCCTGTGGACAGTGGCGCAGCTGATCTTTGCTTTCTTGGACTGTAACCTCTTTCCTCTGAGTCTTTCCCTTTTCTGTCATAAATTCAGATGCCTACTGCTCCTCTCCAAATTTGTTCCTCTCTGCTCAAATAAATTTCCTGCTATCTTTTTGTCTTACTGCCATTCTCTGAATTTACACCTTTGTCTCAAGAATGACAGTGCTTCTAAAAATATTCCATTATTCCTGAAGCAAGAAGCTCAGGCAGTTTCTTCCTGAAAGTAGGTTTCAGTCCTAATTTTCTGTATAAACAGATATTTCCTTAACTGCATCACCCTTAGATTGTGCACTGACAATGAGTTAGGATTCCTCCCTTCCAGCTTGTTTCCTGACAGAGCAAGCTCACTTAAAAATAACACCTGATTCACTCTGTTCATTCATTCACCCAACCGATATACAAAGAACAAAAGGCTTCAGAGCAGGTAAAAAGGTGTATAAATGTTTTTCTCTCCTTAAGGAGCTTACAGTCCAGTTCCATATATAAACTCAAAGGTAGTATGAAAGAAGGGTCATATTTTGAATATTACATGGCATGAATATTTAAAATACAGAGTTTGCCTGTCTGTCCCTGACAAAAGTGGTTATTAAAGTCAAATTGCAATCAACAATGCATACATCAGTGTCCATAGTTCAACTGACTGATCCACAGAACTACATTTCATATTAATGGAATTCCTTTATTTTATTTTAGAATGATAATTAAAGCATAAAACTTAACTCAGTTTTTCATACTTCATTGTTCTAAATTTGGAAATCAAAACACAGATCTGATCTTCATTTTCTAAGTACATGCCTTACCGGTTCTATATAGAGTCAAGTTATTTAGAAAACAAATTTCTTTTATTTACAGCAGTAGCCATTTTCTCTACCAAGTCATGCTCACTGTTGCCCTGATTTCCACTTACAACCTCAATTGTGTCTGCTTCTCACTTTCTTAGATAAAAAGATGATGCTCAAATTTAAAAAACAGGCTCTGGAAAAACAGCAGCCATAAAAGACCTGCCTATCAAGGCAGTGTAAATGTTGGGGAGAAGGTTAAAATTGAAGTTGAGGAATTGTGTATTTCAAAGTGCTTTGGTTCATTAAACTGTCATTTTTCATTTTAAAGCCATTATATTAGAGTTATTTGCATTGCTACTGCATAAAATCTGAGGTCTACTGTATTAAAAAGTGTTTTATTATGTTAGTTTATGTCCTCCCTCAAAAGATGGATACACCTTCAATTTTAAAATGAAAAAGTTTTGGAAAAAGAGTGCTCAATATACAGAAATTCACTTCAGAAAAAATATCAGGGTTTGAACCACACTGAAAGTGCCCTTGTGTTTCATATTGATTCTCCAGAAAATACATTTGCAGCTTTTGATGGGAGTCTCTCATCTTATTCTCATTACTTCAGAAATTCACAAAAGACAAACATGATATTAAGAATCTAGCAAAGCAAAATCATTACATAACTAAATACTTTAAAGGATACTTATATAAGAGTCACACAGCCATAAACTTTCCAACAGCTCCTCACTGGTGAGTTGTTAAGAGAGCAGGAGACCAGCGTTAGGGACCCACCCTACTTGCCAGAACCCTAATCTTTATGACAAACACCTACCACTCGCTTTGGCTTCTGAGTAGGACGGGCCATCCTCAAAAGTGAAGATCTGGGGCACACCCTGGCCCAGGTAGGAGGGAGGCGGGTAGTAAGAATGCATTCTGTACTGCGAACTCACGGCATGACGGTTCTCCGAATTTTTCATCTGCTTGAGAAAAAGGAAGAAAGAATGAGTGATCATAGCACCATTTTACAGTGATTACAAGAATCGCCTAATTTCTGAAATTAAGGTAATGGGTCTATGAAGGTTGGAAGTATTACTCTACCACAAATATACCCCTCCAGTGCAATGACCCCCGACAAACTAGAACTGTGCATCCTGAGGGTGCCTTTTTTATTTTAGGGTTCCCTCTAAAAGCACTCCTAAAGTTCCTTCTGCTTATGTTGCTTAGTTAACAATCAATATAAAGAACTAGGCAGTGGAGAAGGGAGAGTCCTGATTAGGAGCCAAGGCGATCCCCAGTAACCCCTGCCTTGAGGGTTTGACCTGTAGTTGAGGGTTTGACCTGTAGCAACTTACTTACCTTCTTCACATGTAAAACTGGAATCTCACCCTATCTACCTTACAATGTTCATAAAGAGAGAATATTAAGATTGTAACAGGGTAATCCCCAGGGAAAAGGGAGGTTCCAGGTTCCCTGCCCCACCCTAAGGAAGGGTGGAGCTGGCCTGGGAGGAGAAGCCAGGGAAGACTGGGAGGAAGAAGGGGATCAAGAAGGAAACCTGGAGGAGGCACATGGAGTAGAGCAAGCACAAGGCTTGCTTCTCTGCCTTGGACTCATGCCAGGGAATTGGGGGGCATGGAAGGAGACACTTCAAAGAGACAGAGACCTGGGTGAGAAGACCCGTGAGGTGGCTGACAAGGGCTGCCTTGCATTCTGATGTTGCTCTTTTCGTCCCAAACCCCTTCTGTCCCTTCCCTATGGGTCCCTCCACAAGGTGTCTTAGAGTTGTGGCAAGATTTTGGGTCTCAGTGGCCTTGCTTTGGTCCGACCCTGTTTTAGCTAGGCATTTACCCACAAGGGGATGGGTAACTTTGGATGCTTCACTTTATTCTTTCCCTTCTCTCTTTATTGCATACTAACTGTATTAAATAAAGTTCCTTTCCATTGAAGGTCTTATGCACTCAGAATGTGTTTGTCTTTGTGCAGTGGATGGCAGAATCTGTTTAGAGCAGGCAGTTTTGGGAGTCCTGGGGTGCCATTCCTCCTGCCCTATAATACAACAACCCACTTACCCACTGTGTAAGAGCAATAAGCTTCTGTCATTAGCCTGATGCTCGGCTGGGCCTAGTCTGTTCCTACCCTCTCCCACGTTTTCCCTGAAGCAAGAATGGAAGTCTGGAATCTCCATTTCCTTAAAGCTGTAAGGTGATTTGGATTCTGCTAACAGGACATGAAGACTTGGAAGGCAGAGGGAGGCACACGCTGTCCCTCCATTAGCCGTGGCAGCTGACCTGGGCTCAGCAGTCAAGCATTTCTCTGGCTCACACCCTGCCTTTAGGACAGTGGAGCAACTTTTAAAAAACATTCAAAGCCAAGGAGGTGTGAGCTGAAGGCCTCAAAGGGGCCCCATTCACACTTTGCCAACGCGTTGGGACACTTCCATGAACATCTACAACTGAGTAGCCGGCTCAGATCCTGATGCAGACACTGAGCATTAAACGCACGATCATCTCTCCCCAGCAAGAACAGTCAGACTCCAATTATTTCTATGACTTTTAAAATGAGATTTATATGGTTCTAACATCATTAAAAAAAACTCGATCTAATACAATGTTCAGGATAAACTAATTCTGTTTAAGAATTAAGTAACAATTTTGAGATCCTGTTTTTCAATAAAATCTTTAGACTGCTGTGTTAGGTAAAGAAAATAGTATTTACTTGACAGTGTCTGGCAAAGTGAAATTATTACTGGGCTTCCTCCAGAATTTCTATGAATATTTAAATTTTGGACAATTTCCCAAGTAACATGGGTTTATGTGTATTTGGATTATTATGGCATTGCTCAGGAGGAAGGACCAGGTCCTGTGTGCAAACCTGAGAAGCTCAAGAGAAGATTCAATTTTGACCCTCCCAACTGCTCTCTGCTGCAAATGTATGCCCTAATGGACAGCTTATCTCTTGGAGAAGTAAAGATGACCCCATTTCTCATGTTTACCTGGCAAGTTTTCTTTATCCTTTCTAGTTTTTCTGAAGCATATAAATTGGTATCTCTTCTAGCTCAATCACCCAATTTTCATTTTCTGTTATATAAATCTTAACTAAGTAAGTGTACTTGGAAATAGCCAAAAGGGAAAAACTTGCTGCCCCCAACCGAGAATCCTTGTCAGGAGAGCCTTAGGGAGCCATGAAACATTTAAGAGGGCAGTGCCGATCAATGTTGAGTTAATTGCACAGACACAGTTATCCATTAGATGGTGCTTCCCAGGGCTCTGTTAATGTTTATGTAAATGGTCTGGGGATCCTGTTAGAATGTAGATTCTGACTCAATAAGTCTGGGTGGGGGTCTGAGTCTGACAAGCTCCTGGAGACAGCTGATTCTGCAGGCTTAACTCTCTTTAGGCCCAGGCCCAAAGAGGGGGGCGTCTACAAAACTCTTTTTACCAATTGTTTACCACCATCTAGTTTCCACCTGAACTGAGCAAAGGGTGGAAATAATATGAAAAGCATTTTAAATTTTTCATTATTTTTCTCTTTGTATGTAAGTAAGATTTCCCAGAGCTGAAAGATGTTTTCAGAGTTCTACTGCCATCTAGAATTGCTGCCATGTTAATAAACAAACTTTCTGTATTAAAGGACCATTTCTGGGCCTCCACAGCGCAGTGCTGTGGAGGTGCTGCAAGTTCGACGCCCAGCCAGGGAGATTCCCACATGGTGTGGCAGACCTCTCCTGCCTCGTCCCGCTGCTCCCCTCAGTAATGTATTTTGGTTGATCTGCCTGTTCTGCTCCCCATTCTGTCTCTGGTGAACCCTCTCACTGCCCTGTACCTCTGGCTTGCACCCCAGCTTGTATGCAAAAATAAATAAATAAATAAAATCTTAAAAAAAAAAAAAAGAACCGTTTCCGCCTCTACAGACGTTCTTCAGGTCAAAGAGACAACAGAAGTAGTGAATCTTCAACTAGAAGGCAAGGAGCGATGTTTAAGTAGGAAATGCCATGGTATAAATACAGATTTCCTTGCTACTGAAAGGTGAATTTCTATGACATCTTTCCTAAACTGAAATTAGCATAAATAAAGCCAAGGATAAACTACTATTCATTTATAGTGGAAAAAAATTAAGCTTTCTCAGACCCCCCCAAAATAATCTACCAAATAACATGTAAAACATTTTACTAAAATAACTCTCACATATAGTAAAAGGAGGAGTGGTATGATAATTATCCAGGCCCTCATGAGGTAGTTCTGGGGAAGGAGCGTCTAGAAAAGCTGCTGCAAAACACTCTTCTGCTAGTCTTGTTTTTCATCTTTCTCATAAGAGTGGAATCCTCTTCGAATGTCTTTCAGTTGGTAAAAACAGGTAGTAATATAGGTCTTTTGTAAAAGCAAGGTGGCAGTAACTCAAACTTGCAAAAACCAAGGCGTGCTTGTAATACAGCTCGAGATTTAAAGTGTGTCATAGCCTCCTTCCAATTTGACATCTTCCAGTTAGTTCTACAAGGCAAATGTTTTTTAATTTTCCACACGTACAAGAAAACAAAGGATTTGAGCCTGCAAATTTTGCAAAATGCCACATTTTTCCTTTTACTATAAAATTTTTACAAATTCTTTTTTCAATAAACTTGAAAATGCTCACTGTGAATCTAGAGTAGGGGTGAGCACACCTTTTCTGGTAAATGACCAAACAGTAAATATTTTACATTTTGTATGTCATAAGGCCTCTACACAATTGGTAAGTAAATGGTCATGGCTGTGTTCCAATAAAACTGGTAACAAAAATGTGCACTGGTTCTCAACAGCTACTCTCCTCAAATAATGGGAGGGAGGGGACCCGGCCCTGTTGTCTGGGCCCCACTCCTAGAGCATCTGATTTTACTGTTTTGGGAGTAGTTTGGGTCCTGGGTTATTTCAAAGCTCCCTAGATAAATATAATGAAGGACCAAGAATGAGAACCAGTACTCAAGAATTACCAATATTATTTCCCACACCAATGAAAATTATTAAATCTCAATATCCCCAGTATTAACTAAAAAATGCAAAAAAGTAAAGCAGTCTAGCAGATTCCTGTGCATATTATTTGAAAAAAGATTCAGATAAAACGGTAGCATAATTTTTTTTCTTTTAACTCAAGCTTATCAAAAGATAAACAAGTTTATTTTTCCCCTTGATCCTCCTTCAATGTTTTTAGAAAGCATCAGGTAACAAGAATGATTTGGAAATAGGCATTAAGTTATTTGAACTCATTCAATTTCCCCAATGAATCCCCGAGGATCACTGAACTATAAAAAGATTTCCAACAAAAGAAAAGATACAAAGGGTCAGACTGCATCTGATGTCAATGTGAACTTACTGAGACCATCAATCACTTCAGATACATGCAACCCCAGTAGTTACAAGCAACCACCTATGTGATAACTTGGGCATAAGAAAAAGGACAGGTCTACTTATTTCTAACTGCTTGTGTAAACCTCTCAAACTTCAAGTTAAAAATGAATTGCGATTCACCCGGAAAGACAAAAGCATGGCAGAATGCAATTTAAAATTCTCGATCACTTCTTGCTCCCTTGGCTTAGACAAAATGGGTAAATAATAAACCCTTTGGAGCTCATTAGATTTAAGCCAGCAGTGCTCAAATGGGGAAGGGGTGAGGTGATATGCTCCCCAGGGGACATTTGGTAAAATCTTGAGTCATTTTTTATTGTCATCCTGGGGGAGAAAGGACTTACTACTGGCATCTAGTTCAAAGATCCTGATTATTGCTAAAGACTCCCTAGTGCACAGCACAGCCCCCCTGCCGCCCCCAGCACAGAACTAACCAGTCCAACATTTCAAAAGTACCAAAGTGGAGAAAATTTGCTTAAATTAATCAAACACAATTCCCGGGCTCAGGCCTTCACTGCCAGCTAAACACAGCAACAGCAACTTCTACTATGGAATGGAAGTTGGTAACTTAATTAGAGGAAGTCAAATTATACTGAAAGGATAAATAAAAGTTTTGCCTTTATCCCAGCAATCCCACTTTTGGGAATTTACCCAAAGGACACAAAAACACTAATCCGAAAGGATACATGCACCCGTATGTTCATTGCGGCACTA